>MCJB01000592.1:7600-37632 GCA_002018475.1 Nicotiana obtusifolia | reverse complement strand
TTTTTGGGGGGGGGGGGAGAGAGAACATAACGATCCAATCGATCATTTTATGTATTGGACCCCCCTTCCCCTATTTCATTCTCCTCGTATATGAATTAGTTGTTGTGTGACTTGCAGAGAGGGTTGGTTAAGTTTCGTGGAAGTTTTTGGATTGAATTGGAACACTTAATTTCTAGTTTGGAAGCTTAAGTTGGAAGTGTTGACCCAGTTTGACTTTTGTGTATTTGAACTCGGATCGGAGTTTTGATAGTCATGAATGGTGATTTGGGACTTAGGCATATGTCTAGATTTGGATTTGGAGGTTCCTAGGTTGATTTTGTTCTAATTGGTAAAATTCCGAGCCTTGGAATAGGTTCGTATGATGATTTATGATTTGTGTGTAATATCTGGGGTCATTCAGAGTTGTTTAGGCATGTTCGGCGTAAGTTGGAATTTGAAATTTTTGATTCGTTCCTTAAGCTTGAATTGAAGTGTGATTCCTAGTTTGATGTTATTTGGTGTTATTTAGGACCTCGAGTTGATCCGCGTTCTATTTTGGGACTGGTTGGTATTATTGAATGGGGTTTCGCGGGTCTCGGGTGAGTTTCGAATGAGCTTCAGATCATTTTGACTTGGTTTGGCATTACTGTTCTGATGTTTTCGCACCTGGGAGGATTGGTCCGCAGGTGCGAGTTTGCAGATGCGAACGGTTGGCCGCAGATGCAGGGCTAGGGGGAGGCAAATTGGTTCACATATGCGATGGACCTTACGCAAATACGATGGCGCAGATGCGCATTCTAGATAGCAGAAGCGGCTCCGCGAAAGCAGAATTTGGTCCGCCAAATCGGATGGTAGGCAGCATAGTGGAACTCATAGAAGCGAGCTTTTGTTGCAAAAGAGACGCTGCAGAAGTGGCTATATTGGTCGCATAAGCAAGAGTGCTGGGCAGACTTAAGTACTCTATTTTTTATAGTTTAAGTTATTTTATCATATTTTGAGATTAGAAGCTCGGATTTTGATAATCTTTGACGGAATTTTCACTATTTTGATTGGGATAAGTGCTCTTAACTTGGATTTGATTATTATTCGTGATTCTATTCTTGATTTTAGCAATTGATTGATGAATCTATGTGAGGAAAATTAGGGGTTTTGGCAAAACCTTTCTTAAATGAAAAATAAGAATTTGAACCCCGATTCGGAGTCGGATTTGGATGAACTTGTATGGTTGGACTTGTATCTGAATGGGTGTTCGAAATTTGTAATTTTGTTGGGTTCTGGGAGGCGGGCCCAAGTTGACGTTTTAGTTGACTTTTTTATTTTTGATAAAGATCGGAGCTTTATTAATTGAAATTGAATTCTATAGTCGTGTTTGATGTTATTGAGTTGTAGTTGGCTAGATTTTACCCCCTCGGAGGCCGATTCGAGAGGAAAGGGCTTTTTAGAGTATTAATTTTGCTTATCTGAGGTACTATCTTTCCTAACCTTGTGTGGGGGAATACCCTTTATGATTTGGCCCCAAATTGCTTATTCGTGTTATGTGAAAAAATGACGCGTATATGAGGTGATGAGCATGCACATGGGTGCTATGTGTCGCTTATGACTGGATTAGACCATAGACTATTAAAATGCCTTAATTTGATTATGTACTTTATATTAAATTTGGTTAAACCACTTTGTATCTACATGATCACGATCGCTGCATTTGACTTAGCCATAGTCATGCTTTATTAATTGAACACCCCTCCACACTTTATGTTATTGTCATGTTCTTGTACACTATGTTGATAAGTTGGGAGCTTATCTTGATGAAACTTTGATGTTATTATTTTGTGATATTGTGGCACATGTAGACATATTGAGCAGATTGATTGGGGGTGTCAGCACGAGGTCTTTGTCGTGCGATTGTGTCTGTTATTGTGCGTGTGGGGCGAAATAAGGGTGGAATTTTCTCGGATTGCCCACATGGCGAAAGAAGGGAGGCATTTCTTTATTATGTGCACATGCAACGAAATACGAGTGATAATGTTGATGATTTTATGTGAATATTCGGGGGTATCTTTCATGAGTGTTGTTTATATGTTGAAACAGAGATTGATATTTTGATCAGATACATGTTTCTTAAAAGTTTTCCTCTTGTATTTTTAATGAGTTGTTAGTTGAATTTGACATGATATCACATGCCCCGCTTCTTTTAATGATTTGTTGACTAAGATGAGTTTTTCTACATTGAGTTGTCATCTCATGCTCTACTAGATAGTTGATATTTTTTTTCCTTATATATTCTGTTGCCAGTTATTGATATATTGCACAGGTTATTAGCTAGTGATTTGTAAGGTCCCGTAAAATTTCTCCAAGGGATTCTCATTTTGTGGTTCCGAGGTCGGGTAATAAGTACGGATGTAGTAGTTAATCTTCGCAGCGAGCAAGATCACCGCGGTATGAACTTTTTTAGGTTGAAGAATGCATTGAGGAGTTGATGGGAATTTTTGGCAGAAGAAGGCAATTTTACAGTCTGTTTCGCGACCGCAGAACTGTTTTATGCGCCGCATAATCATCGTAGAGTTGAACAGGGAGTTTGTGGAATTTTGAAGGTTGTTTTGCGACCATTATGCGATCGCAGAGTTGTTTCGCGGTCCATATTTTTAGTCGCATATTTGGAATGAAGAATTTTGTTGGGTCATTCTGCGGTCCGTTTTGCGGCTGCATAAGTGGTCTGCGGACTGCAGACCTATTGCAAACCTGTCCAAGCCATTCCAGTTTTTGGGCATCAGTTTCGCGGTCAATTTTGCGGACCTTGTGCGGTCTATTCTGTGACCGCAGACCTGAGTTCGGAGGGTCTATTTTCTTATTTTTATAACAACCCCATTTTAATAAATAGTCTTTGGGGCTTAATTTAGAATGATTATCTGATGATTTTAGAGAGAGGTAAGAGCATTTTAGAGAGAGAAGGAGGAAACCGGACATCTTAATCATCCAATCTTGCACCAACCTTTATGAATCAAGGAAGTCAATCACTAGATTATCATCTATCCGGGTAAGTCCTGCTCCTAAGCTTTCATGCAAGAGGTTATGAGTTATAGTATATTGTGGGGGTTGGAAATAGACCATGCATTTGACAATAGGTTATAGTATGTGGGGTTAATGAACTAGTTTGGGTAGTTTCTTGTTGAAATTGGTTGAGGGAGGAGGAGATTACCATTGTAGAACTTTGTAGTCCATTTTGCATACTAGGTGATTGACAAAATTACTAAGAGAGTTATACCATGTGAATCCTTCTAATTATTATTCGATTTTCGCAATCCTCCTTAAGAGAGTTAAGAGAGTTATAATGGTCGCAAAACAACCTTCAAAATTCCACAAACTCCTACTCAACTCTACGATGATTTTGCGGCACACAAAACAGTTCTGCAGTCGCGAAACAGACCGCAAAAATTGTCTTCTTCTGCCAAAAATTCCCATCAACAAAGCTATATATAGTGTGAAATGTAATGATGTCGGCCAAGAGAGCCAATGAAATTATAATAATATTGTGAATGGTTGAAGTTACTAACAACGCTATATATAGTGTGAAAGGTAATAAGGTGAATATAAAATATATTTGTACTTTTGTTTCCCTTGTATGCAAACCAAAAGAAATATTTTGGAGTATTATTAGCAAACCGAGGAAGGATGGGTCATAAGGCCCATACCCAAAACTACACGTACCGGTGTAGGGGTAGGTTGTGATTTTTCCCCTTGTTTGGGATGAGATTGAAATATTGATGTGATTGTGGATATTACCCTTAATTGGGATGAGGTTGATATTAGCTGTGAATTGAAAAGTCAACCCACACGGCATATGTGGGAAGGCGGCCTAGCCGATCGAGTGGAGATCGGACGTCATATTGCGCACATGGTGGTACTACTCTTGATAACACCTTTCTTTCGCACTACATGTCAAACCACATTGTTCGTAAGGAGATGGCCTAGCCAATCGGGCATGATTGAACTCCAAGCTAAAAACACGGTGGTATATCGGTGCTAATGATCTCCCAACCAAAAATATATATAATTTTCGTATTTTAAAAATTGGTATGTTTTAACTGGGCATTTAGATATTGTTGATTGTGACTTGCTGTTGATATGATCTTCCCTTTCTTATATTGGTATTCTATTTTGAAAGTGGACATTTAGCTTTACATACTAGTACTATTCCATATGTACCAACGTCCCTTTTGCCGGAGGTGCTGCATCTTCAATGGAAGCAGGTGGATTCGTCAGCGGGCAGTTTTGATCCTCGTTAGCAGTTACTCTCCATTCAGCAGATTTTGGTGAGTCCTACTCTGTTCTGGGCTCCATGTCATTTGATGTTGAACTTTTTGTTTTGAGATATAGTCGGGGCTTTATCGCCGGCACTTTCACTCTTCTCTTCTGTTGTACTTAGAGGCTCTATTGACAAGTTGGGTGTGGTGTTTGATGCTGGAAATTAGACTGATAAGTGCTGGTATTTGGGCAAACATGTTTTTCATCATATCTATAAACTTGTAATATTTTGAAAAACATAAATGAATATCCTTTAGTAATAGAAACGATTGTGGAACCATTAACTCTTCTAATGTCTATCACTTGTACTTATTCTTATATTGTTAATGGGCAAGGTTGGGTAGAAGGCATCCAACACGCTTGCTTGACCGGGATATCTCGGTTGAGCGCCAGTCGCGCTCCCCGAGGTCGAGGCGTGACATGAGTATCACATGATTTGAACCTCGTCACTACTTCACCGAGGTTAGTCTTTATATGCACTGGGTACCGACCTTAGTGTACTCGTACTACACTTCTGCATATTTTTGTGCAGATTCAGGTATTGGTAGCAGCGGACCCCGAGAGTGAGAGATTGCTTGTTCGTGAGGGTTCAAGGTAGAGCTGCATGATGTCGCAGTCCCTTGGAGTCTCATCTTTTATGTTGATACTGTTAATTTATATTCGAACAGTATTATATCTTTTGGGATATTCCGTATGTATTCAGTTAGAGCTCATGACTCTGTACTACTTAGTTTTAGAGAGATTTTTTAGAATGGCCTTTGAATTGTATTAATTTATATTAGTCTCTATCTTATTATATCTTGATGTTTTAATTTAATATTATTCAGTGATAAGTTTGAGTCGTGGCAAAGATGATCCAATAATTTTGGATCGAGGCATGCTTGGTTTTTGACCTTCATATACCATGAATAAAGTAGTACTTTTTACTTTTATTCAAGTTCATCGCTCTTGAACTATTTTGATGTGTTGGGAATTTTTGCACCGATAGTGCAATAGTGTGTAAAACGATAATTTACTCTCACCTCCTTTTTTTTTTTCTTTTTTTTTTTCCAACGGAATTTTCAGTCAAAATTTGCAAGCACATTCTTAAGCAGTGAGTCCTATAAAATTTCAAAACCGGAAAAAAAGATCATGCAATATTGGTATTGAACAAGTGCCAAAAAAGATTTTAAAAAAAAATTGACACTTTTTTTATCAAACAAACACAACTTCAGTACTTGAAAATATTTCTTGCCAAAAACGTTTATACCAATTTTTCCTTTCCGACGGGCCGTCGGTCTTTTTCGGGGATCATGTAAAAAGGTAGAAATAAGATCCATGTTTAATTTATGGTTGACAATGTCATGTGGCCCGGTAAAAAACTGTCACATCACTAAATAAAAAGTCCACCAATTCTATCGTTAGACATGAGGGTGTTTTTGTTAATAAAATTAATATCATATACTTTTTTGGACGGATAGATAGACATAGGATATTTGGAAACCATTTAGCAAACAATATGGATAGTTTAGCCAATTTCCCGTTGACATTTTGAAAAACGACTTAATTGTAACAGTATTTGTTATAATATTGTTATATTATATTGTATACTATGACAGTATACTATTGCAGCAAATAGTGTACAATTGGATTTTTGGAATACATGATATAATTCAACTTCTTCACTAATTCAATTCAGTTTCCACCAAATATTCGAAAATCTACTCTAAAAAAATCTTTACCAAATTAACTTAAAATTTAACCACATCTTCCAATAAAATATTTTGACGCCAATCAAAATCGAATCAAAACAACAACTAACTTAACAAATCTAATTTATGAGTTTCATGCTTTAAGGTCTTTCAATGATAGATTTAATTTTTCTTACACAAATTTCCAAAATAAAATACATTAACATCATAATCTATACATTAAAAACATACCTAATTAATTTCACCAGCAAATTCGAGAGAGAAAGAGAGGCAAAGAGAGAAATATATTTTGGGAAGAGATTACAAGAATGAAGAGATTTGGGAATGAGATCAAGGGCTGGGAATGAAAAGGATTACAATAGAGAAATTAGAAAAAATGGGTCTTCCATGATCTAAGGGAATGTACATCAAATGCACCATTCTCCCGTCAGGACTAAGGGACGAGATAAGATACGAGATGTAGCAGTTGGGTAATAATTTTATAAATGCGTATAAACTGTACAAAATTTAAAATGGATATATAAGAGTAAAACATTTTTAAACTTGATAAATAAGAGTAATTAAGTTTGTACAGAGTAGGTGTATAACGTAATTTCCCCGAATAACTAAGTGGTCATTTGTTTCTGTAATGACTCGATCAATCGTTTTGAGCTTTAAGGTTCTGTTCAGTGGTTCGAGGTCTCGAGTAGCTTCATATTGTGTATTACGACTTGCATGTATGGTCGGATTTGAATTTCGGATATTTCTGGATGAATTTGGATGAGTGATTCTCACTTTAGAAGCTTAAGTTTAAAATGTTGACCGAGATTTGAATTTGTGAAAACGACCCCGTAGCGGTATTTTGATGGCTCCATGTCACGACCCCAATTTCCCTCCGTAGGATGTCGTGACGGCACCTAGTCTCTAAAACTAGATAAGCCTAACAATTTTGCGAAATAACTGAATATAAAGCTGAAACTCATACCTCATCATCTGAAATGATTAAAACTGCGATTCAAAATAGTTACAACTCCCAAAACCAGGTAGAAATAAGTCACAAGCTCTAAGGGAAATGCTAAATATCTCTATACATCAGAGTGTAATGAGAATAAGGAAAATAACATAATAAAGATAGAGGGGGACTCCAAGGTCTGCGGACGCTGGCAGATATACCTTGAAGTCTCCACGCACGGGCTAGCTCACTGATACCTGGTCTGGTCGGAAGAACCAGGATATGCACAAAACGATGTACATAAATCTAGTATGAGCATACCACAACAGTATCTAATAAGTGCCAAGCCTAACCTCAGTAGAGTAGTGGCGAGGTCAGGTCGGGGCCCTACTGGAAATAATAGGATAAACAAGGTAGAAGATATAATGATGTAATGAAATGATAGAGATATATAACACTAGAAATTCACAGAAGATAACAACACGGAATCAAAGAAGACAATAAGGACGCACAATCTTACAAGTGAAGGAACAACAACAATAACAATCACAATGCAATAAAAAGAGGTAAACAACAGGGGGCACTTCTGAGGTACAGCCTCGTAGTCCCAAAAGTAAATATCTCATAACAGCACGGCAGAAACTTCGTGCAAACAATGATAGCCGCACGGCAAAACCTCGTGCTACAATAACACTCTGCACGCAGAAACCTCGTGCCATAATAACACTCTGCACTCCGCACGGCAGAAACCTCGTGCTACAATAATTCTTCGCACTGTAGAAACCTCGTGCCACAACCAAACAGTTATCTTAACAAAAATCACGAAAACAATACATAACAAATGGAACAATGGAATTACAGCAAGGAATCCTACAGTTAAAGAATGAATATGAAATCAAAGGAAGCAGGTAATTCAACTAAGCATGTTGCACAAATTGCAAGTAAGAAATAAGACACATAGACATGTGACATTAGGCTAAACATGATAACTACACGTACTAGAGTAACTAAATTAAGGGAATAAAAAGGAATTATTTAGCGAAAACCGGATTTTTAACATTTAGTCCGAGTACGCACTCATCACCTCGCGTACACGACCTTCACGTATTGCAATTTACCATAACAGCACCAAATCACAAGGGGAATTTCCCTCACACAAGGTTAGACAAGTCACTTACCTCAAATCTCGCTCAATGTATAGATAAGAAGGCCTTTCCCTCGATTTTCAACTCCAATCGACTCGAATCTAGACAAAACAATTACATACTATAAATATAACTATAAGAAACTAATTTAAATAATGAAATTACGACTTTAGCAAAGAATTGAAAAATCGCTCCGAAGGCCCACGTCTCAGAACCCGACCAAAATTATAAAATCCGAACACGTATTTGATATCGAGTCCAACCATACAAGACTTACTCAAATCCGACCTCAAATCGCCTTCCAAAACCCCAAATATTAGCCTTAAAAAGTCTTTCCAAATTTTCCCCAAATTTCCAACTAAAAACACTAATTAAATGATGGAAACAACAATAGATTCTTCGGAATTAAACGAGTCAAGAATCTTTACCCGAATGTTTCTTCTGAAAATCCCTCAAGAATTTGCCTCAATCTAAGATCTATATGACAAAATATGAAGAAAATGGCAAACCCTCGTTTTTAAAACTTCTACCCAGCACTTTCCGCTTCTGCAGGCTCTCAGTCGCACCTGCGACGCCGCACCTACGGAAGAATCATCGCAGGTGCAGATTCCACTTATGGCCAGGATTTTCGCTTCCGCGGACTAGGGCTCGCACCTACAAGCCCGCTTCTACAGAGAACCTTCCGCTTCTGCGACCATAGCCCAGGCCAGCGTCCGCTTCTGAGATCGCACCTCCGCATCTGTGGCTCACACCTCGAACCTACGATCCCAGCTGGGCCAAGCCTGCTTCGCTCCTGCGGCCAACCCAACCGCAGGTGCGATGACACCAGATGTTGGGAGCTTAAGCACTTTCACAAATCCAAAATATGTTCCAGATTCAATTCGAATCACACCCTGGGCCCCCAGGACCACGTCCGAATATACCAATAAATCCTAAACATCATACGAACTTAGTCGAGCCTTCAAATCATATCAAGCAATGCCAAAAATACGAATTGCACATCGATTCAAGCCTAATGAACTTTAGAACTTTTAACTTCTATATTCGACGCCGAAACGTATCAAATCAAGTCCGATTGACCTTAAATTTTGTAAACAAGTCACAATTGACATTACGGACCTACTCCAACTTCCGGAATCGAAATCCGACCACAATATCAAAAAGTCCACTCCCAGTCAAACTCTCCAAAAATCATCCAACTTTCCAACTTTCGCCAATTAACGCTGAAATGACCTGCGGACCTCCAAATCAACATCCGGACACGTCCTAAGACCAAAATTACCGTACGGAGCTATTAAAACCATCAAAACTCCATTCGGGTGTCGTCTTCATACAATTCGAACTACGATCAATTCCTATGACTTAAACTTTCATTTTAGGAATTATGTATCCCATTTCACTTCGAAACCAAAACCAAACCTTCCGTCACGTAACCACAGAATGAAATATAGGGAGAAATAAATAGGGGTTCGGGGCTAGCACTCTCAAAATGACCGGCTGGATCGTTACATCCTCCCTCTCTTAAATCAAACACTCGTCCTCGAACGAGTATAGAGACATACCTGAAGTGGTGACAAGAAAAGGGCAATGACTGCAGATATCATATTCAGTCTCCCAAATCGCCTCCTTGACCAAATGACCCCTCCATTAAACCTTCACTGAAACGATGTTCTTCGACCTCAACTTTCGAACCCGCCTGTCCAAAATTGCCACCGACTCCTCAACATAAGATAGATCCTTGTCCAATTGGACTGAGCTGAAGTCTAAAACCTAAGACGGATCGCCGTGATACTTCCGGAGCATGGAAAAATGGAACACTGGATGAACTGCAGAGAGACTAGGTGGTAGTGCAAGTTTGTAAGCCACCTCTCTAACCCTCTCTAGGATCTCAAAATGCCCGGTATACCTAGGTCTCAACTTGGCCTTCTTTCCATACCTCATAACACCCTTCATGGGTGAAACCTGGAGCAAGACCTGCTCCCCAACCATGGATGAAACATCATGAGCTTTTCAATCCGCATAACTCTTCTGCCTCGATTGGGCTGTAGGAAGTCGACCCTGAATCAATTTAACCTTTTCCAAAGCATCATGAACCAAGTCTTTACCCAATAGTCTAGCCTCACCTGGCTCAAACCAACACACCAGGGACCGACACCGCCTACCATACAAAGGCTCATACGGGGCTATCTGAATGCTCGACTAATAACTGTTGTTGTAGGAAAGCTCCACAAGTGGCAAGAATTGATCCCAAGAACCCCCAAAATCCATCACACACACGCAAAGCATATCCTCCAATATCTTAATAGTGTGCTCAGACTGTCCGGCTGTTTGAGGGTTAAATGTTGTACTCAACTCCAACTCATGTTGTGCGGCTTTCCAGAACCACGATGTATACTATGTACCCCGGTCGGAGATGATAGATACCGGCATGCCATGAAGCCTGACAATCTCGTGAATGTAAACCTAAGCCAGCTGCTCCGAAGAGTAAGTAGTAACCACAGGAATAAAATGAGCTGACTTGGTCAATCTATCCACAATCACCCAAACTGCATCGAACTGCCTCTTAGGCCGTGGGAGCCCAACAACAAAATCCATAGTGATCCGCTCCCGTTTCCACTCCGGAATCTCTAGCTTCTAAAGCAATCCACCTTTCCACTGATGCTCATACTTCACCTGCTGACAATTTAGGCACCAAGCTACATATTCTACTATGTCCTTCTTCATCTGCCTCCACTAATAGTGCTGCCTTAAGTCCTGATACATCTTCGCGACACCTGGATGAATGGAGTACCGCGAACTGTGAGCCTCCTGGAGAATCAACTCACACAAACCATCTACATTGGGCACACATAGACTGCCATGCATCCACAATACACCATCATCTCCATTTAGTGACCTCCTTGGCATCGCCGTGCTGAATCGTGTCCTTAAGGACAATCAGATGGGGGTCATCATGCTGACGCTCTTTGATACGATCATAAAGAAAAGACTGAGAAATCACACAAGCCAAAACTCGGCTCGGCTCGGAAACATCCAATCTAACAAACTGGTTGGCCAAGGCCTGAACATACAAGGCAAAGGCATCTCTGCTACTGGTAGATATGCTAAACCACCCAAACTCTCCGCCTTATGACTCAAGGCATCGACCACCACATTGGCCATCCTAGAATGATAGAGAATGGTGATGTCATAATCCTTGAGCAGCTCCAACCATCTCCGCTACCGCAAGTTAAGATCGTTCTGTTTAAATAGATGCTGAAGACTCCGGTGATCGGTGTAGACCTCACAAGGGACACCATAGAAATAGTGCGCCAGATCTTCAAGGCATGAACAATAGCTGCTAACTCAAGGTCGTGGACAAGATAGTTCTTCTCATGCACCTTTAGCTGTCTAGACACGTAGGAAATTACCCTACCATCCTGCATCAACACCGCGTCGAGACCAATGCGTGATGCATCACAATACACCATATAGGACCCCAACCAGTAGGCAATACCAACACTAGGGCTATCGTCAAAGAAGTCTTGAGTTTTTGAAAGCTCTCCTCACACTCCTCGATTCACCTGAACAGAGCACCCTTCTGGGTCAATCTGGTCATAGGTGCTGCAATGAACGAGAAACCCTCTACAAATCGACGGTAATACACCGCCAAGATAAGAAAACTCTGGATCTCTGTAGCTGAGGATGGTCTGGGCCAACTCGGCACTGCTTCAATCTTCTTCGGATCTACCTTGATCCCCTCAATCGATACAACATGCCCCAAAAATGCCACTGAATATAGCCAGAATTCACATTTTGAAAATTTTGCATATAACTTCTTTTCTCTCAAGGTCTAAAGCACAGTCCTCCGGTGCTGCTCATGATCCTTTCGGCTCTGAGAACACACCAGAATGTCGTCAATAAACACAATGATGAACGAGTCAGGATAGGGCTAAAATGCACTGTTCATCAAGTGCATGAATGTTGCTGGGGCGTTAGTCAGCCCAAAAGACATCACAAGGAACTTGTAATAACCATACCGAGTCTTTAATGCAGTCTTCGGGATATCTGGCTCCCGAATCTTCAATTGATGATAGCCTGAACACAAGACGATCTTAGAGAATACTCTGGCACTCTGAAGCTGATCAAATAGGTCATCAGCACGTGGCAATGGATACCTATTCTTCACTATAACCTTGTTCAACTGGTGATAATCGATACACATTTGCATAGAACCATCCTTCTTCTTTACAAACAAGACAGGAGTACCCCAAGGCGACACACTAGGCCGAATAAAGCCCTTATAAGAAACTCTTGCAACTGTTCTTTAACTTTTTCAACTCTATTGGGGCCATACGATGGGGTGGAATAGAAATGGGCTGAGTTCCCGGTAACAAATCAATGCCAAAGTCAATATATCTCTGTCCGGCAGCAATGCCTTGAAGATCCGCTGGAAATATGTCTGAATAATCCATCACTAACAGAATTGACTCGACGGTAGGAGTATCAGCACTAACATCCCTCACATATGCCAGATACGCATCACACCCCTTCTCAACCATCCACTGAGCCTTTAGAAATGAGACAACCCTACTAGGAACATAATCTAAGGTACCTCTCCACTCTAGCTTTGATAGACCTGGCATAGCCAACATCACCGTCTTAGCGTGACAATCAAGGATAGCGTGATAGGGCGACAACCAGTCCATGCCCAAAATAACATCGAAATCCACCATACTGAGCAATAATAAATCAGCTCTGGTCTCAAAACCACTTAGAACAACCAAACACGACCGTTACACACGGTCAACAATAATAGAATCTCATACGGGTGTAGACACATAAACAAGAGAACTCAAAGAATCATGGGATACACCTAAATGCGGAGAAAAATAAGATGACACATAGGAATAAGTGGAGCCTGGATCAAATAAGACTGATGCATCTCTATGACAAATCGGAACATTACCTGTGATGATGGAATCGGATGCAACTGCCTTTGTCCTCGCAGGAAGGCATAATATCTGGCTTGGCCTCCCCATCTAGGGTGACCTCTACCTACGCGACCTCCACCTCTAGCTGGCTGTGCAAGTGGAGTGGTAGCTGGTGCTGTAACCATAGCCTGAGGACACGATGGAGCACGTGGTGCCTGAGTGGCCTGTGGAGGTGCACCCCTCCAGAGTCTAGGGAAATCCTTTACCATATGATGAGTGTCACCACACTTAAAATAAGCTCCCGGAGGACGTGGTTGTTGTGGCTGGCTCGGGCCTGATGGGCTGGACTGACCGCTAAAAACACCCCATGCAAGAGGTACACTAGACAATGGCAGTGCATAATAGGGAGTCTGGGGCCTAGGAGTGGTCGGAGTACCACTGGCGGCTGGAAGTGCTGATGAACAGGGCAACCCACATAGCCCCTACCCTGACGAGCTGCAGTTGGGGCACGAGTACCACTATATATGCCAGAATCTCCAGACCTCTTGGCCTCCCTCTCCTCTCTCTCCCGAGTCAACATACCATCCAATCTCCTAGCGATCCCCACTACCTGCTGGTATGCGATGTCCATCTCCAACTCTCGGGCCATGATAAATATGATAGTGGGGTTGAACCCCTCAATTAATCGACGAACCCACTCCCGAACAGTCGCAACTAAGGCGGTGCATGCCTGGCCAAGTCACTAAACCAGACCGCATACTCTGACACAATCATAGAACCCTGGTGCAACTGATCAAACTCTGTGCAACATACAACTCTGTGACTCTGGGGGACATACTCCTTCGAGAAAATATCTGAGAATTGAGTCCACAAAAGTGAAGCTGCCTCGGCCGGAATATCCAACTCGTATGCTCACCACTATTGATAGGCCGCTCCTCTAAGCTGGAACATAGTGAAAGAAACCCCACTAGACTCCGCAACACCCATAGTATGGAGGACACGATGGCACTCCTCAAGAAAAACCTGGGCATCCTGTGATGCCAAGCCACTGAAAGTAGGAGGGTGGTACTTCTTGTACCTCTTGAGCCTGAGCTCCTCCCCCTCCGAAACTGCTGCCCTAACCTCGGACTGAACTGGGGCTACCGGCTTCATTGGTATGACCTCCGGAACCTGATCGAACTAGACCCACTACTCTGGGGTATGGGCGGCAAGATTCTGTGCTCCTCCCTTGGCCTGAGATGTGGCAGGAGCAAGTGGTATCAATCCTGCCTGAGCCAAGGTGCTGAACATGCTCAGAAACAAGGCGAGAGTATCATGGAGGGCTGGTGCAGTAATAGGCATCTCAGGTGCCTACCCTCCAATACTGGTGGCTCCTCTGTAGCAGCTCATGTGGGTGCTCTGGCTGCACCACGTGGACGTCCTTGACCTCTACCCCAGCCCTGGCCTCGCGCGGCTCTAGTAGGGGGCACGGGTGTCTGGTCATCATATCTAGTTGTACATGTCCTCACCATCTATGAGAGAGCATAAAGACAGAAATTTAGAATCTGAAGTCAAAACTTTACTCTACTTAAACCTGATTGTGACTCACAACACCTTTGAAACTAGAGCTCTGATATCAACTTGTCACAACTCCAATTTTCCTCCGTAGGATGTCGTGACTGCACCTAGTCTCTAAGACTATGTAACCCTAACACTTTTGCATAATAACTGAATATAAAGCTTAAACTCAAACTTCATCATCTGAAATAATTAAAAATGCGATTCAAAATAGTTACAATTCCCAAAACCCGATTAAGTCACAAACTCTAAGGGAAATGCTAAATATCTCTATACATCAGAGTCTAATGAGAATTGGTAAAACAACATAATAAAGATAGAGGTGGACTCCAAGGTCTGCGGATGCTGGCAGATATACCTTGAAGTCTCCACACACGGGCTAGCTCACTGATACCTAGTCTGGTAGGAAAAACCTGGATCTGCACAAAAAGATGTGCAGAAGTGTAGTGTGTGTACACCATAATGGTACCCAGTAAGTGCCAAGCCTAACTCGGTAGAGTAATGGCAAAGTCAGGTCAAGGCCCTAGTGGGAAAAATAAGAAAAATAAGGCAAAAGATATAATCTGGAAATAATCACAAAAGATAACAACACGGAATGAAAGAAGACAATTACAACACGTAAGGAAGCACAATCTTACAAGTTACGGAATAACAATAGTAACAACCACAATGCCACAAATAGATGTAAACAACAGGGGGGAACTCCCGAGGTACCACCTCGTAGTTCCAAAAGTAAATATCTCACAACAGCACAATAGAAACCTCGTGCAAACAATGATAACCGCACGGCAGAAACCTCGTGCCATAATAACACTCCGCATGGCAGAAACCTTGTGCTACAGTAACACTCCGCACGACAGAAACCTTGTGCCACAATAACACTCCGCATAGCAAAAACCTCGTGCCACAATAACTCTTCGCACGGCAGAAACCTCATGCCACAACCAAATAATTATCTCAACAAAAATCACGAAAACAATACATAACAAATGGAATAATGAAATTACAGCAAGGAATTCTACAGTTAAAGAATGAATACGAAATCAAAGGAAGTAGGTAATTCAACTAAGCATGTTGCACAAATTGCAAGTAAGAAATAAGACACTTAGACATGTGACTTTAGGCTAAACATGATGGCTACACGTGCTAGAGTAACTCAATTAAGGGAATAAAAAGGAACTACTTAGAAAAAAATTGGATTTTCAATATTTAGCCCGAGTATGCACTCGTCACCTTACGTACACGGCCTTCACGTATTGCAATTTACCATAACAGTACCAAATCCCAATGGGAATTTCTCCCACACAAGGTTAGACAAGTCACTTACCTCAAACCTCACCCAATCAATCACTATGAAGGCCTTTCCCTTGATTTTTCAACTCTGATCGGCTCAAATCTAGCCAAAATAAATACAAACCATAAATATAACTATAAGAATCTAACTTCAATAATGAAACTACAATTTTAGCAATGATTGAAAAATCACTCCAAAAAGCTGACCTGTGCCCACGTCTCGGAACCCGACCAAAATTATAAAATCTGAACACCTATTCGATATCGAGCCCAACCATACAAGACTTACTCAACTCCGACCTCAAATCGCCTTCCAAATCCCCAAATTTTAGCCTAAGAAGTCTTTCCAAATTTCCAACTAAAAATGCTAATTAAATGATTGAAACAACAATAGATTCGTGGCGATTAATCAAAAACGAGTCAAGAATCCTTACCGAAATGTTTTTTCTGAAAATCCCTCAAACGTTCGCCTCTATCCAAGCTCTATATCACAAAATATGAAGAAAATGGCAAACCCTCGATTTTAAACCTTCTACCTAGCATTTCCCGTTTCTGCGGGCTCTCAGTTGCACCTGCGACACCGCACCTGCAGAAGAACCATTGCAGGTGCGGATTCCACTTATGTCCAGTATTTCTGCTTCTGCGTACCAAGGCTCGCACCTACGAGCCCGCTTCTGCGGAGAACCTTCTGCTTCTACGACCGCACGTTCGAATCTGATGCAATATTAAACTAAGAATGCAAAAAAACAAGGTAAAAGCCAAACACTCAATGATATACCAAGACTATAAGTAGGAACTAGCCTACTTACCTTCTTGATGAAACCAAGGAGAACCTATACTATGCAAACAACCCTCAAGAAAACTAAGGACTTGCAAATTGCTTGATCAATGGGAGGAACAAGTTCAATGTTGATTCACACCAAGTATTGGACAAGTTCACACAATGGGTTTTGGAGAGCACAAAGTTGCCGATTTTTATTCTTAATAATGATGGTAAGGTGCTGAAAATAATGTAGTCTTGAGGCTTATATAGGATGAGCCCTTAGCCTAAAACAACTAGGAAGGGAATAGTAGCAAAAAGGTGTCACGACCCTAACCCCGAACCCGGTCGTGATGGCGCCTCTCATGAAGACAAGGCTAGCCAACTCAGACAAAATCTCAATTTAAGCAGTTAATTTAACAAGGAGACAGAACTAGCAAAATTTAATAACAGTAAATTGCGGAAACATATCTAATCATCCCGACAACAACCCAAAACGGGGTGTCACAATGTCATGAGCAACTAATGAAATCCTAATAACAAGATTTCTATTACAATATCACTGGCACAATTGTTTGAAGAAAGTGGAAACAACAAGATGAAAGAGAACGGGGCTGTGGACGCCAACAACTACCTCTTAGTCTCTGAATCACCACTCTGATAGTCGTAGTCAATGCCTCGGACCGGAATCAATAACGCCGGAATCTGCACACATGGTGCAGAGAGTAATGTGAGTACTTCCAACTCAGCGAGTAATAATCATAAATAATGGTGGAAAGCAAGCAACCACACAAAGCACAAGGCATTTTATAATGAAGCAATAAAATCAGTGAGAAATCCAAGTCAAATCTCTTTTCAACAGGTGAAAACATGAAATCCTTTTTGGTAAACAATGTAAAGTAAAATATCGCCCCTCGGGCTCAGTATCATTTAAAACACACTATCGGCCCCTCGGGCATATTACATGGTACAACATCCGCCCCTCGGGCTATGTTTCACATCACAATATCAGCCCCTCAGGCTATATTTCACATCACAATGGGTACCCGCACTCACTGGGGGTGTACAGACTCCGGGAGGGGCCCCTTACGGCCCAAGCGCAATATCATATCTCATGGCGGCGTACCACCAGATCCCATTTACATCATATCTCGTGGCGGCGTGCCACGCCGATCCCATTTACATCATTTAAAATGTCATTCAAATCTCAAAACTGAGTAAAAGTGACTGAGTTGTAAAACAATAGAAAACAACATGACTGTGTTCAAGTAATGAATCAAAACAGTGAGGAAACAGTGATTAATACCCCCGAAGGGTTCAAATAACCGGTACGAAGCCCAAATATGGCAATCAGCCCAAACCAAGATGATAACAAGTAAGGTTCAATCAAATATGTAGTAAAAATCATCAATCGAGGTGGACCAAGTCACAATTTCCAATAGTAAACGACCCCACGCTCATCATCGAGCGCGTGCCTCACCTCAATATAGCACTACGATGTGCAAATCCGGGGTTTCAAACCCTCAGAACATCATTTACAATCACTACTCACCTCAAACCGGCTAAATCGCTAGCCCACGACGCCTTTTCCCTTCGAATTGGCCTCCGCGTGCGTCGAATCTATCCAAAATTAGAACTAATATGTCACAATGTGCTGGGGTAACAAAGCCCACGCGAAAACAAACAATAAATACTAAGAAATTCCGAAATTAGCAAAACCCGAGCCCCGAGCCCCCTTCTTGAAATTCAGTAATTTTCACCTCAACGGGTTTCTTATCTCCTCACTAGTTCAACCATGCGAATTTTATCGAATTCCGACATCGGTTCGACCTCCAAGTCTTAAAATCTAAGCTTAAGGGTTTTCCACAATTTTTCCAACTTAAATCACCAATTAAGTGCTAAGTATAGCGATTTACTGGAGTAATTTGACCAAGGTTGAGTTAAGAACACTTACCCCAATGTTTCCCTTGGAAAACTTCCAAGAATCGCCTCAAAACTCGCTTCAATCCGAGCTCTATAGCTCCAACTATGTTCAAAAGATGGCCAAAACTCCTTCTTTTAAGAATTTGTCCAAGAAAGTCCCCTTTGGATATGTTCTCAAGGCTGACTTTGCTGTGATTTATGGTGTTTGGAGGTGTTTCTCATAGTTGGTAACGAAAATGGGTTTTGCATGGCAAATGGGCACTGGTTTCTTATTTATAAAGGGGTCAAAAATCGGGACAAAAATGCCCCTGTCTGGCCTAAAATACGATCGCATATCTGTCGCATAACAGATATGCGGTCCGCATATTTGACGCGACCATCGCAAAGGTAGTCCTAGCCTTCACCGCAATTCAGCACGAAGCATTGTTTGAGGTCTGCATGTCAAGAATGCGATCGCATTTTTGACCGCATTCTCGACATTGATTTTTTGTCCAGAAATTTGCCTCGGCCTGCGGTCTCAGTGTGCAAAATATCCGGTCCGCATGTTAGAAATGCGACCGCATTTCGGACCCGGATCTTGCCCAGAAATCTGTTTGAGTTTGCTATCTTATTGTGAGATATGCGGTCGGCATTTGAGAAATGCGACCGCATTCTCGACTCTGGCTTTTCTGCAAATTTTCCTTCCAATGATGAAATAGTCCGTTTAACCACCCAAAACACACCCGAGGCTACTGGGACCTCAACCAGATATACCAACCTACCTCATAACATTATTCAAACTTGTTCCGACCTTCAGAACGCTCAGAACAACCTATCAACACCAATTCGCGTCGGATTCAAGCCTAAGGATTTCAAAAATCTTCTAAATCGCTCGTTTGAACTAAACCCAACCAAACCACGTCTGAATGACCTGAAAGTTTGCACACAAGTCCTAAATCACATATCGAAGCTACTGCAACTTTCGGAATTCCATTCCGACCCTCGGATCAAAATCTCACCTGTCAACCGAAAATCGCCAAAAATTCCAACTTCACTAATTCAAGTCTAATTCTACACCGGACCTCCAAAACCAATTTCGATCATTCTCCTAAGTCATAAATCACCTCCCAAAATTAATCGAATCGTCGGAATTCACATCCGAGCCCTCTAACTAATAAGTCAACATCCGGTTGACTTTTACAACTTAGACCTTCTTGAAAGAGACTAAGTGTCTCATTTCTTACCAAATCCACTCCGCACTAAAACTACTCGATGTTATTATAAAACACGGCTAACAAAGCATAATAAGGCAGAAACGGGGAAAACAGAGCGATAACTCATGAGACGACTGGTCGGGTCGTCACAAAAGGCCAATAATTTGGCTAAATGTCAAGTGACCACGCAGGGCCAAATAAGTGCCATTGGCTTACTCAAGACTAACTACGCAAAATAACTAATAAGAGCTAGTTGAGGCGTTCATTGAGTTCTCGGCTTCAACTAGTGCACGACCCTCCTTCTCCAAAGCTAATCAACGCCTTTCTTGTCTTATCCAACATACTGCCTGCTTCTTCCATCATTGCGCAATCATGGCTCTTCATCACCACTAAGTGGATATCATGAAGCTCCTTAGCTTGACTCCTCGTAAATGGTCTCGAAGGCACGAACGTAGCTTGATCAGGCTGGCCTGCATCATCCTCCCCTTCTTGAGAAGATTTCGTCTGTGAAATCGAGCCATCATCATCTCTCAAAGCAGCGCTACCTACAACACAAGGAATTAAGTCAGAAACGTTGAAAACTTTAGAAATACTATACTCACCAGGCAGGTCTATAACATAGGCATTGTTATTGATCTTTTGCAGCACTAGGAATGGAGCATCTCCTCGCGGGGCTAGCTTCCCCTTCCTTTGGTTCGGGAACCTCTCCTTTCGGAAGTGCACCCAAACCAAATCACCTCTCTTCAAGTCCAACTTTTTCCTCCCTTTATTCTCCTTGGTCGCCAATTTCTCATAAGCTTCCTCCAGTTCTTCCTCACCTTAGCATGCAACTCGAGCAATGCGGCTGCCCGATTTTCACCATCGACACTAGTAGCTGCATCTCTCGGGAAAGGAGTAAGATCAAGTGGAATCAAGGGATTAAAGCCACAAACACATTCAAATGGAGTTATGCTAGTCACTCTATACACAGTTCTACTATAAGCAAACTCCATAATAAGCAACCTATCAGCCCACGTCCCCGCCTTCCCTTTGGTCATAGCTCGAAGAAGAGCTCCCAAGGTTCGGTTAATTATCTCAGTCTGACTGTCAGTCTGTGGATGATGAGACGTAGAAAATAACAGTTTGGTGCCAAGAGCACCCCACAAGCACTTTCGAAAGTGACTCAAAAATTTTGCATCCCTATCACTAACAATAGTACGAGGCACACCATGCAGCTTTAACACATTAGCAATAAACAAGGAAGCAACATGTTGTGCATCATCACATTTTTTACAAGGAATGAAATGAGCCATCTTAGAGAACCTATCAACAACCACATAAATACTATCATGACCACCCCTAGAACGAGGCAGCCCCATCACGAAATCCATAGAAACATCTACCCAAGGACTAGTAGGGACGGGTAAGGGAGTGTACAAACCATGATTACTAGACCTAGACTTAGCCCGTTTACAGTCTAAACAAGCTCCACAAGCACGCTCAACATCACGCCTCATCTTAGGCCAATGAAACTGCTCCCCTAATATAGCCAAGGTCTTATCTAACCCAAAGTGACCCATCAAGCCCCCACAATGTGCCTCACGCACCAGCAACTCGCGCCATGAAGACTTGGGTATACAAACTCTCCCCTTCTTAAAAAGGTACCCATCATGCTATTGATATTTCTCTACTCGCTGCCCACTAGCTATGGCGTCACACACACTCTTAAGCTTAGGGTCATGCATATACATAGACTTAATACTCTCAAAACCCATCAACGTAGATGTTAATGTGGTAGCCAAAGCAAACTTCCTAGAAAGCGCATCAGCCACTACATTCTCCTTTCTCTTCTTGTAATGAGTTACGTAAGGGAAATTCTCAATGAACACAACCCACTTGGCATGCCTTTTGTTTAGCTTCTCTTGGCCCCTAAGATGTTTGAGTGACTTATGATCACTCCTAACTACGAACTCTTTAGGCCATAGATAGTGCTACCAATGAGCTAGAGCTCTCACAAGGGCATACAACTCCTTGTCATATGTAGAGTAAATCAAGGCAGCCCCCCTCAACTTCTCACTAAAATAGGCAATACGCTTCCCATCTTACATGAGAACACCTCCAATTCCCACCCCAGAGGCGTTACACTCAATTTCAAACGCCTTACTAAAATCAGGAAATTGTAGTAAAGGGGCAGAACTAAGCGTACGTTTCAGCTCTTGGAAAGACTTCTCTTGAGGCTCTCCCCACGCAAAGGGCTGGTCTTTCTTCACCAACTCAGTGAGTGGTGCTGCTATGGTGGTAAAGTTCCTAACAAAATGTCTGTAGAAACTTGCTAGACCATGAAAACTCCTAACATGCAAAACAGTAGTAGGAGTAGGCCAATCTCTAATAGCCTGAACTATAGATTCATCTACCTCAACACCATTTGCAATTACTATAAACCCCAGAAAAATAGCTCTCTCACCGCAAAAGGCACACTTCTTATAATTAACATAGAGCTTTTCAGCCCTCAATACATCGAATACTTGCCTTAAGTGATCAACATGGTCATCTAGACATCGTCTATAAATAAGAATATCATCAAAATAGAAGACCACAAATTTATTAATGAACAGCTTAAGTACATGGTTCATTAGTCGCATAAACGTACTAGGTGCATTGGAGAGACCAAAAGGCATCACCAACCATTTGTAGAGACCAAACTTGGTCTTGAACGCAGTCTTCCGCTCATCACCCGGTTTTATATGGATTTGGTGGTAACCGGACCTAAGATCAATTTTAGAAAGCACACTTGAACCACTTAACTCATCTAGCATGTCAGCTAATCTAGGGATGGGATGATGATACTTTACTGTTATTTTGTTGACTGCATGGCAATCAACACTTATTCTCCATGTGCCATCTTTCTTTGGAACTAAGATCATGAGCACGGCACACGAGCTCAAACTCTCACGAACCAGCCCCTTAGCTAACAGCTCGTCCACTTGCCGTTGCAACTCTTTAGTATCTTGTGGGTTGCTTCGGTAGGTTGGTTTGTTAGGGATTTGTGACCCCCGGAACAAAGTTGATTTGGTGTTCTATCCCCCTTAACAGAGGCAGTCCACTCGGCATCTCCTCGGGAAACATGTCCGCATATTCCTGCAAAGCATCATCCACAACACTAGGCAAGGGGCGAATGTTAGTAGAAACTTCATCATTAGAACATAAGTGAACACCCTTATGAACTAGGAAAATTAACAGTTTAGAACTATCATTACCTCGTAAATACTCACCTGGTTGCACCATGGCACAAATATTACCTGTCAGGGCTGATGTGTTGGCAGTGTCTACGGCCTCAGGTTTAGTCCCCATAGGAGACTTAGCTTTAGCTGCCTCTTTCAGCTCTTGCATGCACTTGTAATCATCACTAACTTGTTTAGGTGTCAAGGGCTTGAGTGTATAGCTCTTGCCCTCTGGCTTGGCCGTATAAGTGTTGGCCTTGCCATCATGAACGACACATCTATCAAATTACCAAGGCCTACCCAACAATAAATGGCAAGCATGCATAGGCACTACATCACACATGAGCTCATCTTGATAAGCTCCCACCTTAAACTTAATAAGCGCTTGTTTACTACCTTCAACTCACTATAATCACTCAACCACTGCAACCTATAGGTATGCAGATGTTTTAACGTGGGTAGGTTAAGTTGAGTCACCAGCGTTTGACTCACTACATTAGTGCAACTACCCGAATCAATTGTCAACGAGCACACGTTTCCCTTCACCCTACATCTAGCATGAAACAAGTTCTCACACTGCACATCTCCTTCCTATTTTTCACTCATGGTACTCAAGTTCCTACGCACCACTAAGAACATATTCACTCCCTCATCTTCCACTACCTCTTCGTCACACTAAACCAAATCAGCCCCCTCATCTCCCCCCTTATCCTTTACATTTATCCTTTACATTATCCTTTACATTATCCCCCATTCATTACACTGAAAGGAAGAGGCACTAGGAGAATTAAGTTGAGTTTTAGAATTACCTCTGGACCGCTTAGGATCATTTTTAGGCATCACCATTTCGGCTGGCCCTTTCACCTCGCGGCACACACTTACTCCACCGGTGCTCGGCGTTCTCCACTTCTTGTTTCGATGCATGGAAGTAGAATCAGAACTTCCTCTATAGCGAGATGCCTTGTCTTCTTTAATCATCTTTTTAGCTTCAATGGCATCTAGGAGTACATCATGAAGAGCAACAAATGCGTGTAGCCTCAATTGATTGGATATGTCACGATTCAACCCATTCTTGAACCGTATAATAGCCTCATCCTCTTCTTCGTCTTCCATGTCAAGTGATAGGCGAATTTTCTCAAAGTCATCATAATATTCTTCCACGGATTTCAACCATTGTTTCACGTCATATAACCTCCGGAGTTGCTCTTGTTCGTGTTTTGGGTTAACATAGTTATGAGTCATTAGTTGCTTCAATTCTCTCCATATTATGCATGCGAGCTGATTATGTCTAGCTCTCGATCTTTTCTTGGCCTCCCACCAAGTAGAAGCATATGATTCAAAGGCAGCGATGGCATACGTAGCCTTCTTTTCCTCGGTCATATCATTGATTTCAAATATCCTCTCAACTTGACGTTTACACTATAGAAACCGGTAGGATCACTATTTCCCTTGAATGTAGGGATAGTAACCTTGACATTGTTCAAGCCATTATCACGGCCATTTTAACGGCCACCACGGGCTGGTTGAAAGCCCTCATAATATTCAGCATGTTCATCGAACTCAGGCTCTAAATTCCTTCCACCAAAACCTCCAAGCCCCCCTCTAGTACCATGGTCAAAACCATGTCTTCCCACATGGTCACGACCCCCATATGGTTGTCTCAACCTCGGGTCTCGCTGCCCTAGATCTTCATCATCAAACTCCTCAAACTCGGGTTGATCATCCATACGGGCTGCCCTTATTTCCCCGGCGGGCGCTATATTTCTCCGGGCTGGCATTAATGGTGGTATAATACCCCCTGGAATTCCCACGGTTCTTACATTGTGAGCACATCTGTCCCTCAACTCTTGTTGACGAGCCATCTCCACAAATTGTTCAGGTCTTACGGTGGAACCATCACTAGTTCCTTCCCCGGCATTATTCTGAGCGCTAGCGGACTTTTCAAAGTTCTCCATTCGGGTGCTAATGTGATGTCGGCCACGACCTTGTCTCCTTAAGTAGCCATGTACCTGCAAAAGAAACAAGACTAGAGAATGCGTTAAGGTTAGTAAAATACCTCACTCACTCCCTCACTTTTGAATGATGCTCGGGTTCACTCAATATTTTTGGTAGGATCTCTCAAACTGGTCCTCAAAATGGCTTCCTCTAATTTGTCAAGTTCCTCAACAACCTTTCAAGCTCACAAGTTCACTAGTTCTGTTTGGGGTGAGTGAATTTATACGACTCTATAGGCGAACAGCTTTTAAAGTGAGCACAAGAAACCTAGAATTAACTACAAAAGTGGAAATTCTAAGTTTTAGCACGAAATCCTACAAGCTCAAAAATTAGTAATTAGCTTAAGTAGAAAATATACCTAAGAATTACTAATTAGAAGTAGTGCAATCAAAGAAATAAGGAAATTTTAGAGAAATGTTTTGAATTAAAACCCTTGGTAGGCGCCAGTAGCTTCTCCTTCTAGAATGAGACAAGTTTTTTTTCCTTTTTCTCCTTCCTTTCCCACTCTAATTTGGAGAATTTTTCCCTATCCTTTCACACTTGAGGGCCGAATTCCCTCTCCCCTTCCCCTTAGGATCAGCCGTCCCTCTACTCCTAAACCCTAAGGAAAAGCAATTCCTTTTTTCAAGAATAAATTGGGTAAACTTCTCCTTTTTGGAATGGGAGTTGTTTCCCTATTAAACTAGGCTTAGGGTTTCTTATCCTCTCCTTCTCCTAGCCGCCTATCCCAAGCTCTTACACCCTCAAAAATTTCAGCACTTCAACTCCAAGATTAAACGTGTAGATGCTTATGAATTCAAGGTTCAAACAGTTCACTATGTGAATTAATTCAAGAACAACAAGTAGATGTCCAAGAACTTCAAGAATTCAATACAAAACACGTCAAGAGCAGCCTAATACGCGTCCACTATGTCAAGGTGATGCTGCCCTATTTGTTCTTTAACAATTCAAGTCCTTTCTTCCAAGAACTATCAAGATTTCAACCAAGAAAAATGGACAAATCATCTAACAATTCAATACACTTCAAGAATTATTCAAGCACGCACCATATGCTGAAAGTTTTCAAGAAACAACTCAAGATTCCAACCTAGGGTTTCAAGAACGACTTTTAACAATCAAGTACTTCAAGATTTCAACCTAGACTCCAACCTAGGGTTCCAAGAACAGCTTTTAACAATCAAGAACTTCAAGATTTCAACCCTAGATGTGATAACAACTTAACCAACAATCAATTCGCGACTGTTTCTCTTCTTTTCACGTTTTTTTATATCAAAAAAGAAATTCAAGAACACTAAACTAGAAACCTAAAACTAAGGTGAAGAAAAGGATTGGGGTTGTAAAAACAAACCCTTTCTCGGCTCTGATACCAACTGATGCAATATTAAACTAAGAATACAAGAAAACAAGATAAAAGCAAGACACTCAATGATCTACCAAGACTATAAGTAGGAACTAGTCCACTTACCTTCTTGATGAAGCCAAGAAGGACCTATACTATGCAAACAACCCTCAAGACAACTAAGGACTTGCAAATTTCTTGATCAATGGAAGGAACAAGTTCAATGTTTATCCACACCAAGTATTGTACAAGTTCACGCAATGGGTTTAGTAGAGCACAAAGCTGCTAATTTTATTCATAATAATAATGGTAAGGTGCTGAAAATAATGTAGTCTTGAGGCTTATATTAGGATGAGCCTTTAGCCTAAAACAACTAGGAAAGGAATAACTAGCAAAAAGACCAATAATTTGGCTAAATGTCAAGTGACCACATAGGGCCAAATAAGTGACATTGTCTTACTCAAGATTAACTACGCAAAATAACTAATAAGAGCTAGTTGAGGCGTTCATTGAGTTCTCGGCTTCAACTAGTGCACGACCCTTCTTCTCCAAGGCTAATCAACGTCTTTCTTGTCTTATCCAACATGCTGCCCGCTTCTTCCATCATTGCGCAATCATGGCTCTTCATCACCATTAAGTGGATATCATGAAGCTCCTTAGCTTGATTCCTCGTAAATGGTCTCGAAGGCACGAACATAGCTTGATCATGCTGGCCTGCATCAGCATCTACAGACGCGCAGATGCGGCTCTCACCTCGCACCTGCGATCCCAATTGGGTGAAGCTAGCTTCTCTCCTGCGGCTAAATGCTCACTTTTGCGAGTCCGCACCAGCAGCTAATCCTACCGCTGGGGCAATGACACTAGAAGCTGGGAGCTTCAGCACTTGCACAAATCCAAAATTTGTTCTGGATTCAATCTGAATCATACCCGAGCCCCCCGGGACCCTGTTCGAATATACCAAAAAATCCTAAACATCATACGAACTTAGTCGAGCCTTCAAATCACATCAAACAATGCCAAAAACACGAATTGCGCATTGATTTAAGCTAATTAACTTTAGAACTTTTAACTTCTACATTCAACGCTGAAACCTATCAAATCAAGTCCGATTGACCTTATATTTTGCACACAAGTCATAATTGACATAACAAACCTACTCCAACTTTCAGAATCGGAATCTGACCCCGTTATTAAAAAGTTCACTCCCAGTCAAACTCTTCAAAATCATCCAATTTCCCAACTTTCGCCAATTAATGTTGAAATGACCTACGGACCTCCAAATCAACATCCAGATATGCTCGTAAGACCAATACCACCATACGGAGCTATTATAACCATCAAAACTCCATTTTGAAGTCTTCTTCACACAATACAAAGTATGGTCAGTTCCTACGACTTAAGCTTCCATTTTAGGAACTATGTGTCCCATTACACTCCGAAACCAAAACCAAACCTCCTTGAAAGTCACGTAACCACATAATGAAATGGAGAGAGAAATAAATAGGGGATCTGGTCTAGCACTCTCAAAACAACCAGCCGAGTCGTTACACTCCTGTAGGTTCGTATCATGATTTTGGACTTAGGCATATACCCGAAATTGAATTTAGAGCTCCGTTGATTGATTTGTATTATTTTGATGAAAGTTGACAATTTGAAGGCTAAGAATTTTTATAAGTTTGACCGTAGGTTGACGTTTAGCCATCGAGCTCGGAATTTGATTTTGGAACTTGGAATAGGTCCTTTATGGTAATTGGAACTTGTCTGCAAATTTTGGTGTCGTTTGGAGTTGATTTGATAGGACTCGGACGTTTTGTTGTAATTTTAAAAATTCTAGAGCATTACATTAAAATTCATGCATTTTAGTATTAATTCGTAGTTTAGATGTTGTTTTTATGTTTTGATCGCACGAATGAGTTTTTATGATATTTTTAGACTTGTTCTGAAGTTTGGTTTGGAGCTCCGAGGGCTCGGGTGAGTTTCAGACACGTTGCAGAGTGTTTGACAGAGATTGAGTTCTGCTGTTTTTTGCACAGATTCTTCAGGTCTTGCATTTGCATGTTTTTATAACAATTGCAATATTAGTTGCAATCTTCTAGCTTCGCATTTGCGAACAAATGGTTCGCAATTGCAATGGGGAACTAGGTAAGCTTGATTAGCATTAGCGATCATCTTGATTGCTTTTGCGAAGTGTCTTAGGTTCGCAATTGCGAACAAAATATCGCATTTTCAACTATAGCAGGGGTGTGAGGGACTTCAGTTTTGCTATGGTTTCTTCAGATTTGCGGGGTTCGCATTTGCGAACCCCAGGTCGCAATTGCGACTGGACATAAGAGCCGAGGATGGGATTTTGGTCTCATTTTCATATTTTGGAACCCTAGACTCGGTAGGAGGCCATTTTGAAGAGGGATTTTGATACTCTCAAATTACTCTTTAATAAATAGTGTAAGGCGGTCGATGTCAAATATAATAACCCAACAAGGTTGGGGTCGAATCCCACAGGGAATAGGTGTGAAAAGGTTACTTGACTAGTGTGTTACTCGACTAAAATCGTAATTCTATCCAGTTAACCGTAACAAGAGTATGTATTAATGGTAACAAGAGTATGAATTGATTTTGGTTTTAGGTGATGGCTAATTGAAATATTGAGAATGTAGATAATTTGATTAAAGAAACTGAGGTTGTGTCCCCATTAATGCTAATGGTTTTAATATGATATATTTCTAATGGAAGGTCCTTTTGATATGCAAATGATATCTAAATGACTACCCAATATTTTCCAATAGTTAGGTAGTATTTCCTCTTTATGATTTTTCCAAATATAAAAGAGTTGCAATTAAGAACAATCATTTTATGCCAAATAAAACCCACTTATTCCTAATCGAGTTTATTAAACAAGGTTTAAAGCCTTGAGTCTTTGGTATTTACTTCTACCAAATTCTACTCCACTTTCCCGAGCAAAGCAAGAATTTAATGGCACTTGTTAGTGTTTGCAACCACCAACAATAAATGAAGAATGAGAAGTAAATAAATATCAACCAACCATTATATATATATTCAATGTTAAACACCCATTAACAAAACACCCATTTAGGGCCCACAACCTTAGTATTTAAAGTTAGCTACTCATACTAAAATACAAAATCAAGAGAATATTAAATTCAATAAAGCTTACCAAGTGAAAGATTCTTGACCCAAAATTTTCAAAAGAGAGAAATATTAATGCCTTGTATTGTAGCTTTAAAGTCAGACAAGATTGTGTCACGACCCAAGCCAGAGGGCCGCGACTGGCACCGGACCCTACTCAACGGGCGCCGGCGTACCCTTCATCTAACTTTCCTTATTATCTATAAGGCTTGTCATATGCATATAATCTCGAATAATAATTATAATGATACGTGACATTATACCATGATACGAACGTACTTATATACATAATATAGCCAACAAGGCGGCAATGCAAAACCATAAAACAAAATACATACGTTTGCCGACAAGGCAATTCAACTGTACATAAGTCAACCCATCGCTTGTCTATGCATAAATTGACACTTGTCTATGAGCCTCTACAAAAACGTACATAATGCAACCTATGCCGGAACAGGGCCCCGACATGCCCAAAACATAATGCATACCAAGACTGTGGCAAGTCCGAAGGATTGATCTCGCCAATATCTGCTGAACTGGGTAGCCTACTGTGGTGGGGGAGCTTCGTCTATCTGCCCGCTTGGACCTGCAACACGACATGCAGCGTCCACAAATAAAGGACGTCAGTACGGATAATGTACTGAGTATGTAAGACAGGAAACATAAT
>MCJB01000591.1:3965-23567 GCA_002018475.1 Nicotiana obtusifolia | reverse complement strand
TATGAAGTTGAGATACTAAGGTTGTGTTCCCCCTAATGTAGTAGAATGTATTGATATTGATATTGACTTCCGTTCTTGATATGCAATCGGTTCTTATTAACGTGTTATCCAATGTTTCCCAACACTTAGACAACGTATCCTCTTATGATTCTCCCGAATACTAAAGAGTCAAAATTAAGAACACCCAATTATTCGCCAAATTGAAATCTACTTATTCCTAAGTAATTTCATTAAACAAGGGTTAAAGCCTTGAATTATTGTTATTTATCTCTACCAAACTCTATCTCACTTTTCCAAGATACGATAGCGTATATTGGCACTCGTTAATGTTTGCAACCACTAACGATTAACTTAAGAACAAGAGATAAATAAATATCAAGCTTCTCTCGAAATTGAAATCAATATCAACCTTTCAATAACACTCCACCCATCTAGGGTTCACAACCTTAGCATTAGAATTTAGCTACACATGTTAAAAACTGAAGAACAAATAGCAATAATTGAATTCATCTTACAACAATATCGAATTCTCTCTTTTGATCACCCAAAAATCTCTCTAAATTCGAAAATAACCAAAAGCAGTACTTTGCACTTTGAATTATGACCAGTCTCCCTTCACACAACCCTAGAAAAGCTATTTATAGAAGCCCAAAATCCGAGGCGAGCAGCAGTTAAGTTTGACCCAGTTGCATGTCTGCGATCGCATTCCTGTCGCAGAGCAAGAATGCGGTTCGCAGAAACATCACTTTCCATCGCAGATCCTACCAGTCAGTTTCCCTCTCATCGCATCTGAAAATGCGGTCCGCAGATTGACTCTGCGATCGCAGAATGCGATCGCGATTTCCACTCTATTTTTCACCTCAGACTCTGTTCGTGTCTGCGATTGAAATGCGGTTAGCATTCTTGTTCTGCCGTCACATTTGCGACCGCATTCTCAACTTGAAATTTGGCTTGAACTTCTGTCTGCCTCTACGATCTTCTTGCAACTTCTACGACTCGCATAGCTGTTCTGCGGTCGCAGAATTGAACCTACTATACTCTTGAACTCTTTTCTTGCCTTTAGACAGCTTTTTGGACTTCTTTTCATGCTTCTGGGTTTCTTCCCTCAATATACTGAAATTACACTAAAACTAAGTAAATATCATGATAATTAACAAGTAGAACAAGTAAAACTCTAAGCAAATAATATGTAAATGTGCCGAAATTACCCGGAACATCACCACTCCGGTCCCTACCCAATCATATTAACAATCCATAAACATTACCCTGGCATATCCAAAGCTTCCAAAAAGATACAATAACATCACATCTACGAATTGAAGATCAAATCAAAAGTTGCACCTCTCTTAAGTTCAAGAACTTCTATGCCTCTAACAAAGCGTACGATTCAAGCCTAAACAATCTGGATCACCACCAAACATCGCACACAAGTTCCATACAACAATACGAACCCATATCAAGTTTTGGAACAACAATCCGAATACAATATCATCAAAGTCAACTATCGATCAAATTTAAGAACTCTCCAATACTTCATATGTCCAACTTTCGGCAAATAAGCTCAAAAAATCATCTAGGAACCTCCAAATTCAAATCCGAACATACGACTATGTTTAAAATCACCATACGGACCTGTTGAGACCATCAAATCACCAATCCGAGGTTGTTCAAATAAAATTCAAACCTTGGTTAACTCCCGAACCCTTTGAAAGCCAAATCGCCCATCCTCGAAAGTCACAAATCATCAAATACACGTATGGGAAATATCAAATAGGGGAATGGGGTTCAAAAACTCAAAATGATCGGTCGAGTTGTTACATTCTCTACCGCTTAAACAAATGTTCATCCTCGAACGAGTTTAGAAATGTACCTGAAATGCTGAAAAGATGAGAAAATATGCTCTACATATCTGACTCGGTCTCCCCCACGTAGCCTGCATGATATATTGGCCTTTTCACTGAACCTTCACCAATGCAATATCTTTAGACCTCAGCTTCTGAACCACTCTACAAACATGACCACTGGTTGTCTTAGTAAGCTAGACTCTCATCTAACTGCACTATGTTGAAGTCCAACACATGTGACTTATCTTCATGATACTTCTGAGGCATAGAAACATGAAACACCTAATGAACCCCCGAAAGACTAGGAGGCAAAGCAAGTCTCTAAGCAACCTTGCCAACTCTCTCCAATACGCCAAATGGACCAATAAACCTCAATCTCAACTCTCCCTTCTTCCCAAACCTCATCACACCCTTCATAGGTGAAATTCTAAGAAGAACCTTCTCACCTTCCATAAATGCCACATCGTGAACCTTCTGGTCCACATAACTCTTCTGTTTGATTGAGCTGTGTGAAGCCTCTCCTGTATCAACTTCATCCTATCCAAAGCATCAAAGACCAAATCTGTCCCCAACAACTTTGCCTTCCCAGGGTCAAACCAACAAATAAAAGAATGACACCTCTTTCCATATAAGGCCTCATATGGAGCCATTTGAATGCTAGACTGGTGGATGTTGTTGTAGGCAAACTCCCCTAAAAGTAGAAACCGATCCCATTGGTTTCCGAAATCAATAATGCACTCCCTAAGTATATCCTCAAGCATCTGATTGGTCCGCTCGGATTACCCATCTTTCTAAGGGTGAAACGCAGTGTTGAGGCTATGCCCGTATGGCCAACTCGCTTTGAACCGCTCTACAAAAGTGTGATCTAAACTGAGTGACACGGTCTAAAATGATAGAGACAGGTACAACATGCAAGCGGGCAATCTCTCCAATGTAGATCTGAGCCAACTTTTCTGAAATGTAAGTAGTTATAACCAGAATGAAATGCGCCGACTTGTTCAACCAAGCAATAATGACCTAAATTGAATCCAACTTCCTCAAAGACTATGTCAAACCTACCACAAATTCCATAGTAATGCACTCCCACTTTCACTCCGGTATATCAATCTTTTAAAGCAAATCACCCGGTTTCTGATGCTCATACTTGACCTGTTGTTAGTTCAAACACCGTGAAACATACCCAACAATGTACATATTCATCCTCCTCCACCAATAATGCTGCTTCAAATCAAATACAACTTCATAGCACCTGGGTTAATAGAATATTGCGAACTGTAAGCCTTCTCAAGAATCAACTCTCTTAAGACATCAATGTTAGGAACACAAAATCCGACCCTGAAGTAGCAATACACCATCATCACCAATAGTCACCTCCTTAGCACCACCTTGATGCATCATGTCCATAAGGACAAGCAAATGGGAGCATCATACTGGAAAGCCTTAATGCGCTCAAACAAGAATGACAGCAACGACTCAAGCAAGGACTCTGCTAGGCATAGAAACATCCAATATCACCAATCTAATGACCAATGCATGAACATCCATAGCTAATGGACTCTCCACAGCTGGAATAAATGCCAAACTCCCCACACTGTCCACCTTTCTACTCAAGGCGTCTGCTACCACATTTGCTTTACCTAGATGATACAAGATAGTGATATCATAATCCTTTAACAACTCCAACCACCTTTGATGCCTCAAATTCAAATCCTTTTGCTTGAAAAAATGTTGAAGACTCTAATGAAAATAGTGTAAACCTCACTTGACATGCCATTTAAGTTATGCCTCCATATGTTGAGCGCGTGCACAATAGCTGCTAATTCCAATTCATCAACCGCATAATTCTTCTCATGGGACTTCAACTAGCATGATGCATAGGAAATTATCCTATAGTCCTGCATCAACATGCAACCAAGGCCAACAAGTGAAGCATCTCAATAGACAGTGTACGTTCCCGATATTGAAGGCAAAACCACGCTAGAACTGTAGTCAAAATTATTTTGAGCTTCTGAAAGCTGTCCTCACACTCGTCAGGCCATCTGAACGGAGAGCCCTTCTGAGTCAACTTGGTCAACAGAGCTATAATAGAAGAGAACCCCTCTACAAAGCGACAATAGTAGCTAGCCAAATCCAAGAAACTCTTAATCTCAATAGTGGTAGAAGGTTTAGGACAACTCTGAACTGCCTCAATCTTCTTTATATCCACCTTGATCCCATCACCTGAAACCGCGTGACCTAAGAATTCTAGTAAATCCAAAAAATACTCACACTTGGAGAACTTATCATACAACTTCTTCTCCCTCCGAATTTGAAGCACAATTCTCAAATGTTGTTCATGCTCCATCCTACTACGGGAATATACTAAGATATAATCAATGAACACAATAACAAAAGAATCCAAATAAGGTTGGACCACATTGTTCATCAAATGCATGTAAATTGCTGAGGCATTAATCAAGCCAAAAGACATCATCAAAAACTCATAATGCCCATAGTAGGTCCTACAAGTCGTCTTAGGAATGTCCGAAGCCCTAATCTTCAACTGATGATAACCTGATCTTAAGTAATTCTTTTAAAAACACCCTGGCACCTTGAAGCTGATCAAACAAATCATCAGTGTGAGGCAATGGATATTTGTTCTTGATGGTGACCTTAGTCAATTGCCTATAATCAATGAACACCCTCATGGAACCATCCTTCTTCTTCACAAACAACACCGGTGCACCTCAAGGAGAAACACTCGGCCTGATGAAGGCCTTATCCAACAACTCCTGCAACTGCCCCTTCAACTCCCTCAACTCAGTTAGAGCCATGCGATACTGTGGAATAAATATGGGCTGAGTATCCGGCACCAGATTAATAAAAAAAAAAAATATCCCTATCGGGGCATCCTTGGTAGGTCTGCAGGGAACATATATGGAAACTCACTCACTACCAGAACTGAATCAATAGTAGGAGTATCAGCACTAACATACCTAAGGCTAGATACGCCAAACACCCCTTCTCAACCATACGTTGAGCCTTCAGGATGGAAATCACAGTACTCGTGGAACTACCCAGTGAACCTCTCGACTCCAACCTCAGTATGCCTGGCATGACGGTCTTAGAGTGGCAATCAAGAATAGCATGATATAGAGATAACCAATCCAAACCCCAAGATCACCACAAAATCCACCATAGAGAATAACAACAGATTCATCCTCATCTCGTAACCACGAAGAGTGACCACACAAGATCGATAAACTCTATCCACAATAATAGAATCGGCCACCGATGTGGACACATAAATAGGAATATCAAGATAATCATGTTGCATATCCAGACAAGAAGCAAAATATGATGACATGTAAGAATAAGTGGAACCAAGGTCAAATAATACTGAAGCATCCTTATGGCACATTGAAACAATACATGTGATCACGTCATCTGAAGCAACTGCCTGAAGCCTACTCGGGAATGCATAAAAACGGGCCTGACCTCTACTTGACTGACCTCCCCTTCTTGGACGACCTCGAACAGACTGGGATCCACCCATAGATGGTGGTGTATCTATTGGCTCTAGAATCATGGACTGAGTGCGCTGACGTGGTACACCTCTCAGAAGACTAGGACAATCCCTCTTGAGGTGACTCGAGTCTCAACACTAGAAGCAACCCTTCTTCTGGCAAGGTTGTGGCACTGTGACTGTCCCTAAGGACCTGAATATCCGTCCGAAGAACCCTAACCAAATGGAGCATGGTATGAACTCTATGCTGCCAGCGCACTGAAAGATGACTAGCATGGGCGAGCACTATAAGAACCACGGCTAACTGAAGAACCACGATGAACCTGATGGGCTGACTGAATAGGCCTAATACTGTGATGCCTCTAGCCTCCAGATGAGGCACCACCAAAACCACCAGAACCACTGGACCTCTTGGCATCCCCCTCCTTTCTCTCCCACCTACGAATATGCTCTAAGCGCCTGGCAATCTCCACAACCTAATGAAAAGTAGTATCAGTCTCGACCTCTCGGGTACCAAAATTGAGGCCCTCAATGAACCTTCTAATTCTCTCCATCTCAATAGGGATCAAGAACATAGCTTGACATGCCAGCTCCATGTACCTCATTTCATACTGAGTCACAATTATACCATCCTAGCATAGATACTCAAACTCACTGCGCAGCTCATCTCTACGAGTCTGTTGAATAAACTTCTCCAAGAAGAGAACTGAGAACTTAAACCATGTAAGTAGTACTGCACCAACTGGCCTACTCAACTCATAGGTCTGTCACCATCTGTAAGTTGTCCCCTGCAAGCTGGAAAGTAACGAAATCAACCGCGTTTGAGTCTACTAGACCCCAAACTACGTAGAACCCGGTGACACTGATCAAGAAAATCATGTGCATCCTCATAAGGCTCTCCACTAAAGTGAAGAGGATAAAGTCTCTCAAATCTCTCCATCCTCTTTTGCTCCTCCACAATCAAGACTGGCCTAATCTCGGCCTGAACTACAACGGCACCGACAGAACTCCCGGTGTCTTGTAACCATGAGCGAGCTGCTCTGGTGTATATTCAGCGGGAGTTTGGGCTACTCCCCAGCCTGTGAAGTAGCTGGTGCAATCGGATCATACCCGCCTGAGTCAAACTCTAGTACACACTCGGAATATGAGCCAAAGTCTCCTAGAGTGCGTGTGTAGCAATAGGTTCCTCAGGTGCTTGAGCTAGTCCCACCGCCTCAACATGATCAGGAATCCGCTCCTCAATGGGAGCTACTGGTGGCTACATAGTGGCTACTATAGCAGGGCCCCTAACTGCGCCGCTTGCTCCACCCCTGCCTTTACCTCGGCCCCGGTCTCTCCTGGCCTAAGTTACTGGCCCCTGCTCTACTGCTCCAGAAGAACGTATCCCCATCGTCGGCGAGATAATGGAAGAGCAAAGGTTCAAACTTCGAAATAAGCAAACTTGGAAAATGAAAGAAAGAGAAGTTTTCCTAATAGTCTGGTAGCCTCTCGAAGATAAGTACAGACGTCTTCGTACCGATCCGCAAGACTCTACTAGACATGCTCATGACTCATGAGGCATATGCAATCCAGGACTCTGATATCTAACTCTCACAGCCTAAAACCATCACCAGCCATGATTGTGCCAAACCTACGTATTAGGCTAGCCAATCATAATAGATTTGCGAAAAATAACAGATACATAAAAATGAGTCTAAAAGTCCAATAAACATGGATATATACCAATCAATACAACAAATCCCCATAAACTGGTAACATTGAGTCATAAGCTCTAATATATGAATACAAGTCCACCAATACAGTATATTGTCTGAAACAATAACATTAGTGAAAGAATTAAAAGAGACACCATATAACAACACCAACTCTTGATACTCAGTTGGGTCCCACACCTGGATCTGCACAATGAAGTGCAAAGTTCAGTATGAGCATAACCGACCCTATATACTCAACAAGTATCAAGATTAACCTCGACGAGCTAGTAGCAAGAGTGGTCAATGATACTCACAATCAAACCTATACATACATATATACATATATGTGTGTGTGTATGCGCGCGTGTGTGTGTGTGTGAGTGTACTCATCAACAATACCGAAATCTAGGCATAAGGTACAAGTAAGACCAACGGTGCACATAGAGAAGATATACACAAGCATAGTAATCAAGCTAACAGTTCAGCATATAGAAAAGGTATGCACGAATAAACAAGTCAAGTTACACACATTTGACATATAAAGAACATATGTACCATAAATCATCTCATCATTTAAATTATCATATATAAAAAATATGCAAAAAGGCATGTATAAATTCCGATGCTAGCATATCAAGAAGATACAGAATAAAAAGCATGTACACATCGAAGGAGCTTGCATATAGAAAAGATACACAAAATCCAAACACTATTCGATATCCATAATCCGCGTGCACGTCATCAAGGAGAAACATGAGAGGACGACCCTAGGGGGTAGATCCTTATCCACACGCTGCACAGACAACTCACGTGACATAATCATAACAACTGCATTGACAACTGACGTATTATCAATTCTGTCCATCGCACAGAAGGCACATACAAGACCACATGTACATGAACAATGGATATCAACACACCCACGGACTGAGGAAAATAGCATGCCAAGGTGTATGCATGTGCGAAGTGTCTAACTACAACTCAGATTAGATAGGTACATTAAACAATAATGAGTACCATACTAAAATTGGAAATAAAGCCTACACACAATCTCTAGCATGATTCAAGAAACTCGTGTAGTCATACAAATGATCAAAACATCAATCATAGGAAGCACACAATCCGAAAAAGGTATAATAGAAGCTTAAAGTCTAATTCAGTCGAAATCATACATAGCACCTGCATATATGCTCATCACCTCGCAGTATACATTGCTTTTTACATATTTCAATTAACCAAATGAGATTACATCATAAGGGTTAATTCCCTCACAATACGATTAGACAAGATACATACCTCAAACGAGCAATGTTAATACTCCAAGAACACCGTCCCTCGCAAATCGGCCTCTGAATGGCTCAAATCTAGTCAATTACAACTGAATAACGTCAAACAAAGCCATAAGAAACAATTAAAAATAATAAAGCTTCAATATTTAATCAAATCCCTAAAAGTCAACAAAAATCAACACGTCTTACATGGTCAAAACCCGAGTCAAGGTGTAGATCCCGACTACCTGTAACCCAATGAGTCCAAATATGTGTTTGATTTTTTAATCTAGGACCAAATCAAAACTCAAAACATCAATTTTTACTCTACTAAGTTGTAGGAAAAACCCTCAAATTTATGTCAAATGAATAAAAACCCCTAAATTTCTTGAAATAATACCATAAACGGATAGAAACCACTTATCCCAAAGTCTTGTATAAAAATCTCCTTGCAAAATTGCCCCTCTCCATGCGTAGGATTCAGAATATGCGATAATGGGCGAAAATCCTGATATACAACACTTAAATATTCTGCCCAGGCAAATCCTTCACGAACACGGCTCATGCCTTGAGTTTGAAGCAAAAGTCTACTTCTACAAAAATAACTCTCTGCGAACGTGACATCATCCCCTACGAATAAGAAGTTTTACGCCCAGACTCCTTCTCGAATACGATAATACCCATTACGAACGCAAAGACTCACCTTCCCAGCTATTCTGCCAATGCGACCAGTCGTACGCGAACGCGAAGACTTCCTCTAATTCCCAGCTCCTTCTTTGGAACGGGAGACCGGCCCCTTCCATGAACGCGAAGAGCAACTGCCCCATCTCAAAAATACACTCCACGATCGCGATACCACCTTCACGATCGCAATGAAGAACTTGACACCAGCAAAAATTTTCGACACCAAAAATGCTTCGGGTATCCAAAACTCACCCGAGCCACCCTGTTACTCGCCCAATCATACCAACAAGTCCATAAACACCACCTGGACCTAAGCGTTTCAATTCACTCCCGAACCCCATGAAAGTCAAACCACCCATTCCCACAAGTCACAAATCATCAAATACATGTATGAAAAATATTAAATAAAAAAATGAGGTTCAAATACTCAAAACGACCTATTGGATCATTACATTAAAACACGTAATAGGCGTAAAATGCATTAATAACCATGCAAACCTCAATACTTATGCACAAGATATGAGGCGAAAATATGCTAAAAATATGTAATTCTAGCCGAATATCAGCAATAGTTTAACTTAGTTTTAAATCAAAAATCTCAATATTGAAATTCGTGAATAAGGATTCTCTGGCTGGATAGTTGGACTAGAAAATATCATCTTTTACCGGATCTTTCTAAACGGGGAGTCGATCAGATTATGACTAAAGACTATTTTTTATTTAGACACACGTCGGAGTGTGGAGGCTTTGCGTGGGATAATTTTCAAATGACAAAAATGAAAAATCAAATAAATCAACAAAACAAAAGAAAGATAATATAAACAAATACAGGGAAACAAAAAGAATTGAAACACACGTTACACGTTTTGGCTAAAATTGAAAGGGGGATAAGAGAAACTGTGTATTTTTTTGAGGCTATGTTACAGATTAACTAAACTTGTAATGCTACAATATGTTTCGAGAAAATTTTAGTCAAAGGTAAAATTTTCCAATTTGTCAATCATGTCAAACAAAATCGGATGAAGGTGAACAACATCAAGAATTCTATACTCTAGATTTGAGGTTATCATTTTTGACTTTCAGGGGAAAACATTAAGGAGAGTTAAGCTACGTAATAAAATTGAAAGTTGATAATGTTACATTATATTTGCCTCGTCTTTATTGTAAGAACGTAGACTTAAGAACAAAGTGTTCATTTAGGAGAAACAAACTTCTTGACGTTCGCAAATGGCAAGCAAACACTACTTAAAAACTGTCAAAAAGCGTCCAGCATAACCGATCGAAATTGGTCGGAATCGAACAAAAACCGACTGATTGTCGACCATTTTCAATCCACCGAAAAAAGAATGGTCGCAATAAGGGAGCGACCGCAGTCGGTCGATATTACCGACCGAGGTCGATCGGTATTTGTCAACGCACTTTGACCAAGTTATCTGACACAAAATAATCATACCGACCAAAGTCAGTCGGTATTTCTGAAAATAATTTTTAATTATTTTTAAATTAGCGACTGATGTCGATCGGAATTTTACTTATTAATTTTTTTAAAATTTGTTCAATTCCGACCGATTTCAGTCGGATTGATTAAAATATTTAAAATGTAAAATCAAAAATTCCGATCGTAGTCGGTCGGAATTGTTAAAATATTTAATATTTAAAATTAAAAACTCCGACTGAAGTTGGTCGGTAAATTTAAATTTCTGAAAAATCAAATGAACATTTCTGACCGACTTCGGTCGGTAGGCGGTCGGTTTTCTGGGTATTTTTTGGCAGAATACAGCTGTTTTATAGCTGCACCACCTGCCAACAACCAATCACCTATAATGGCAGCATTACATTGCTGTCATTGAACCAATAACAACAACAACAACAACAAAAATAATAATAATAATAATAATAATAATAATAATAACAACAACAACAACAACAATAACAACTATCAAAACTATATTATTAACAAAGCATCATCTCCATCTCCACTAAACTATATTAACAAAACATCATACCCAACAACAAAACGTTTCACAAGTTAAAAGTTCAAACATTATTCAATGAGTGGTTTATTATTGCATCACCTCCATCTTCACTACTAGAAGCTTCATCGTCGGCATGGTTCGAAGGATCATGATGAGAAGGACTAGCATCTGGGGAAGGATCACGATAACGGGGAACGAGGAAGGCACCACTAGCAAGAAGATTGGCCAGCTGACCTTAAAGGAGATTAAATTGTTGGTCCCTCTTTTCTAGTTGAACTTGAAGGGTATCAAATTGTCAATCTCTCTTTAGTTCTCTAGCCTTTGTCTCTTCAAGCTCTGTAGTCAGCTTTGCAATCTTCTTCTCCATAGACGAGATAGTCGACCTATCAATTGTCTCACCTCGGGCGAAAGTCCCTATACCTTGCAATCCGGCCCTGTAGCGCCGAAATGATCTGTCCGAAAAGTCGTATGCTATCCCTTTTTCAGGATCACCCGCAACATCCAACAATATCTTCTACGCTTCCTTGTCTGAAACGGGTGGTTGCTCACCTTACTCATTCGGTGGCAAGCTCTTAGTGTACTCCTCCACATTAATCTTGTAATGGCCCTTTATTTAGAAGATAATAAATTATTTACTATATAATATTATAAATATTAATTTCAAGTTATAGTAGTTATGAAACTTACATATGTAGTCTTTGCCCGGTCATCGACCCATCTAGTTAGATTTGTTAGTGCCTTCTTCTTCCGGATGTGAGTCTCTATGAAGAACTCATCATGAATCATCTTCCTCCCATATTTTTTTCCTACAAATATAATAAAACATGTTAACTAAATTCAAATATATAAATATAGTTTGATATATATAAAATAAAATATTTTAAGAAATTACCAGTAGTCTCCTCGCAGTCCCCATGCGCAACCACAGAGTGCAAGGAGCCACCCTTCTTAGATGCTCGAGCCTTCTTTCCCTGTTCACTCTTCTTCTCGAACTTCTTAGTGGTCCACCGCCTCAGCAGATCCTCCCATATGTGCGGTAGAACTCATGAAGGCTTCTTTCTCTTCTTCTGAGCACAATAAAAGGAATCAGATAGTCTCTTACGGTATTTGAACTCAAAATTTGCAAGAATGGCACTGTTATGCCGGTCCTCCCAGACACACTTAGTCTGCAAATGAAGCATGTAACGTTAGATGGAAATATTGATAATATAATTCTTAAATAGATAAGAATTATATTAAAACCTTAAATTGGTTGAAAATTTGCTCCACGAGCTCCGATGGAAAGTCACTCCATGTCGCATAAGGTGTATCATACAACTGGCCAAGAGCTTTAGTGATTATCTTTGTAGTCCGATGATTAGATATGAACCTACAACATAACAATTACATTAAATAAACAAGACTACCTATTATAATTCAGCAAAAATAAAGAAGTAATAAATAAATCTTACCCATTGCCTTCAGGCCTGATGATCATCCTATGATAACGATCATTCCGCACTTCCTGTGGATCATCTTTCTCCGATGAATCTGAAGCGTGCGCAGAAGGGGAGGCATCTGGCTCAGCGCTACTATCCCGAAGGCGAAGTCTAGAAATGCCAAGAGACGAACTCTGTGGAGAAGGAGACGGGGTCGCTGATGAACATGGCTGCGATCCACACCTTTGCTGCGATCTAGACCCCTGTTGCGATCCAGACCCCTACCGCAATCCGGCTGGCTGAAATCTAGATGGATGTGATCCAGCTGGTGATGAAGCAAATGGAGCAGATGACGGGCGTATCACCATACGGCCCTGTGACTAGTGACTCGATGGATCCATGTAACTATATGCAGGATCATGTGGAGGAAGCGGGGTATAGCCCTGTGGTGGAGAATGTTAAGAATACTGCTGGGAGGATGAATGGTAGGTAGTCTGATGAATAGATAGATGTGGTGAAAAAGATGTGTGCCTAGAAGATTTCTTTCGGCCATCAGCAGCGGAGGGATGCAAGTGTGGAGTGGAAGGAAGCGAAGGTGTAGCACCATCATCATGATCAGTAGGCCTCTTATCCTTCCTAGACCAACCTCGACCCTTACCAGTCATCTGCATAAATTAAAGAAAATTTTAGAATTGAGAATATAAATCTATATAAGTTGAGAGCACTTGAAAAAACTAACATGCTAGTCGTCTTCGAATATCCTTCCTTGTTCGAAAATTCAAAAATGTAGATAACTAACCTTGAAATGCTAGGATAGGGGGTTTGATTTTGGGTGGCGGAGGACGCAGTGGGGCCGGCGGAACAGTGGCGGGGGAGGGGAGGGAGACTTCAAAGTACTTTATTTTTTGGTGAGGAGGGACAATAGGAGTTGATTTTGGGTGTGTATTTAGGGGAATCGTGACAGTGGGGTGGAGAAGAAGAGAGATGGAAGAGAGATAGAGAAAAGAGGGAATAGGGGAAAACACGTCTGGGGCTAGCCTTATTTTAAAATTTTCGACCGAAATCGGTTAGAAATTTCGATCGGTATGTTTAAGTGGTCTTTGACCAGTTTGACCACGACCATTCCGATCGAAGTCGGTCGGTAATTTAATGTTAAATTAAAAAAGGTTTTTTAATTTAAATACCGACCGAAGTCGGTTGATATTTTAATTCTATATATAATATATTATTAATTTTGTACGTGTGTGTATGTGTATGTATATATATATTCATACACACATACACACACACACACACACATATATACATATACTATATAATATATATAATTAATTGTGTATGTATATATGTATATATTCATACACACACACACATATATATATATATGTATACATATATATACACACACACACACACACATATATATATATACATACATGTATACAGATATATATATATATATGTATACACACACACACATACACACATATATATATATATACATATACATACATATACATATATATATATATATATATATGTATATATATATATATGTATATATGTAAGAATATGTAATAGAGTGTACGATTTTATTTCATATATGATTATTTACACTTAAATATATATGATAAGGGTTGATAATTTATTCTCAACTGTTCCTTGCGTCGCTCGAATGCTTGGTCGGTGAATAAATAAGAAAACAAATCTTGAAGTTTAAGTGACTACACGCTCCGGTATAATGAGTGACTAGATGTGACGACCCGGCTAGTCATCTCGTGAGTTACCGCTCCGTTCTCCACATTTCTGCTTTATTATGCTTTGCTTTCCGTATTTTATGTAATCACGTTGAATGGTTTGCGTTCGGAGTAGATTTGGTAAGAAATGAGACACTTAGTCTCTTTCAAGAAGGTTTAAGTTGTAAAAAGTCAACCGGATGTTGACCTATGAGTTAGAGGGGTCGGATGTGAATTCCGACGATTCGATTAGTTTTGGAAGATGATTTTTGACTTAGGAGTGTGATCGGAATTGGTTTTGGAGGTCCCGTGTAGAATTAGGCATGAATTGGTGGAGTTAGTATTTTAGCGATTTTCGGTTGTTAGGCGAGATTTTGATCCGAGTGTCGGAATGGAATTCCGAGAGTTGCTATAGCTTCGTATGGTGATTTCGGACTTAGGCGTATGTCCGGATTTAAAATTGGAAGTCCGTAGGACAATTCAACGCATTTTGGCGAATGTTGGAAAATAGAAGATTTTTGGAAAGTTTGACCGAGGGGTTGACTTTTTGATATCGGGGTCGAAATCCAGTTTTGAAAAATTTCATAGGTCTGTTATGTCATTTATGACTTGTATGCAAAATTTGAGGTCCATCGGATTCGATTTGATAGGTTTCGGTATTGAATGTAGAAGTTGGAATTTATTAGTTTCATTAGGCTTAAATTGGGGTATGATTCGTATTTTTAGCATTGTTGAATGTGATTTAAGGCCTCGACCAAGTCCGTAATATGTTTTAGGACTTGTTGGTATTTCGGGACGGGGTCCCGAATGGCTTGGGTGAGTTTTGGGTGGTTAAACGGACTATTTCTATCTTTGGAAAAGATGAAAAAAAATTTCAGAAAATTGCAGAAAAACTAGTACGTGTAGTCCAGTTTGGAAGCTCATATCTTGCAATCTATAAGGAATCAGAAAAATTGCAAAACATGAAAGTTGTAGCCCTTTGAAACTAGTGTCCAGAATGATAAACCATCTATCATTTGGACATACATACAGAAAGTTACGATAGATTAAAGTTGACTGGTAATGCTGTTGTTTTCCAGTTAGTGTGCATGGCAGAAATTTCTGCTGCATGGGACCGACTTTGGAAGCTTATATCTCATAATTTGTAAGGAATTTGGAGATGATCCAAAAATAAAAGTTGTATACCTTGTATTCTAGTTTCCATAAAGTTAAATCATTCATGATTTGGATATTCTATGAGAACTTGATGATTGATCGAAGTTGGCTGGTGGAGCAGTTTTGACAGAATTTCTTGATGCACTTTAGAAGCTCATATCTCGGAATATATAAAGAGTTATGTAGTGTACAACCTATCAAATGAAAGATCTTCGAGTCTAGTTTTAAATTTTCAAACCGTTGCTCATTTAGATACTTCCACAAGGAGTTATGAGCGTTTTAATAGAAGGCGTACAGCAAGGGAAAAATGATAAGAGGATGTACAACCTGCACCCAGCGCAAGGTACAACTCCATGAAGCCTGGGCAGAATGTTTTAAGCCTTCTTTTGTCCGCGATTTTGGGTATATTTTCACCCATAGTTGCTCATTTTTGGAGGTTCTTGAACGAAATTAACGAGGGATTTAAGGAGAATCGATTGTTGGTAAGAATTTTGGACCTAAAACTCGTTTATATTGTGAAATCCACCTAGAAAATCATTGAAGTCTTGCTAAAAAGGGAAGAAATAGGGCTTGGGATTATGAAATTTTAATTGGGTATTTGGAGGACCATTTGAGGCCGGATTTGAGAACTTTTGATATGTACGAACTCGTGGGGAGATAAGGAACCCGTTGATGTAAAAAATTTTGAACTTCGAGAAGTGTGCCCGGGGCTCGGGTTTTGCTAATTTCGGGATTTCTTGGTATTTTTTTATTGTTTTTGCTTGGGTTTTGTTCCCTTAACATATTGTGACGTATTTGTTCTGAATTTGGATAGATTCGACGCACGTAAAGGCCAATTTGAAGGGCAAAGGCGTCGTGAGCTAAGGATTTAGCCGGTTTGAGGTGAGTAATGTTTGTAAATGATGTTCTGAGGGTTTGAAACCCCGGATTGCACATCGTAGTGCTATATTGAGTTGAGGCACATGCTCGATGATGAGCATGGGGTCGTTTACTACTGGGGATTGGGGCTTTGTCCATCCCGATTTATGATTTTACTACATATTTGATTGAAACCTGTTTGATATCATCATGATTTGGGCTGCTTGCCATATTTTGGGCTTCTTGCCGGTTATGTGAACCCTTCAGGGGTATTTATCACTATTTACTGAAATCATATTTGGGCTTCGTGCCGGTTATGTAAACCCTTCAGGGGTATTTGTCACTGATTTGAACCATTATTTGAACTCAGTTTTGAAAATTAAATGATATTTTCAAATGATTTTTTTCATGGATCGGGTGGCACGCAGCCACGGGATTTGATTTTAATGGATCGGGTGGCACTCCGCCACGGGATTTGATTTTAATGGATCGGGTGGCACGCCGCCACGGAATGTGATTTTAATGGATCGGGTGGCACGCCGCCACGAGATGTAATGTGCATGGATCGGGTGACACTCCGTCACGAGATATTGCGCTACTGAACCCCCCACAGTAAGCGCTGGGTACCCAGGGAACGGGTGGCACGCCGCCACAATAGTCATGTTATCTATTTGAGATGTTACATGTTATTACTGTTCCATCGTGGATTTCTCTAAGTCTTATGTGTTTCTTACTTTCAGTCATTATTTATATGTATTACTCACTGAGTTGGAAGTACTCACATTACTCCCTGCACCATGTGTACAGATTCAGGCGTTATTGGTTCCGCTCCGAGACATTGATTACTACTGTCAAAGCGGCGATTCAGAGACTACGAGGTAACTGTTGGCTTCCGCAGCCCCGTATCTCTTTTATCTTGTTATTTCCAGTATCTTCGAACAATTGTGCCAAGATATTGTATTAGTAATCTTATTATTAGGATTTTCATTAGTTGCTCATGACTTTGTGACACCCCAATCTGAGGGCTGTAGTCGGGATGGTTTACTATATTTTTTTGCAAATTACTGGTATTTAACCATACTTATATTATTTTCGTATTATTTAACTGTTTGAGCGAAGTTTGTTGGTTTGGCTGGCCTTGTCTTCATGAGAGGTGCCATCACGACCGGGTTGGGATTTTGGGGTCGTGACAGCTTGGTATCAGAGCCTAGGTTACATAGGTCTCACGAGTCATGAGCGGGTTTAGTAGATTCTTGCGGATCGATACAGAGACGTCTGTACTTATCTTCGAGAGGCTGCAGAATCTTTTAAGAAAAACTTCATATTCTTGATATCTTTATCGTGCGGTTTGATTCTATTGAGGCTTATGCCTTTATTTCCTTCCTGCTCAATCTTATGCGGCGCGAAGCGCTTGTTATCAATTGGGCGTCGAAGAGTTGTAGTGGTACTACACACGTGGTGCTAGATGCGTGTTCGGGCAGGCTATTATCGTTGTCTTGTGGAAGGATGTTCTTATGTTCCAGCTTAATATCTGTGTCTTTTATGGTTTTAAGGCCGTGCACGAATTGCCATAATGTCTATGCGTTGTTGTCATACAATGTTGGTGAAATGGTAGAAGTGCTTATATATGGAACGCGGTAGTGAATGACTCGAAAGGAGGATTTCTCAGTGTATGATTCAGAGGTTCAAAATTTAATTCCAGCGAAGGAAAGGTAGTCGGACTATAGATGTCCATGTTTGGTTATTGAAGTAATAAGACTGGATACTTTCAAGCATGATGGAATTTTCAATGCGATGCGGTGTCGTCGTCCTTATTTGAACGCGTTATGGTTCGTCGGTGTTACGGTCTTCTTGGATTTTGCCTTCGGGCATGGTGCTGTGAAATGGTGCCTGAGGGGTGGTTGCCAGGGATAGCTGTGGGCAGCAGTTTGAATCGAATTAGTATCTCTAATGGGGATGGCTCGAGAAAGATAATCTTCGAAGAGACTTAGAGTCGGTAACATTTTATTGGTTCGGGTGCTATAGAGATGGATTTCGATTTGATGCAACACGTGAGCAGCGAAGTATGAGGAACGACATGGAAGGAAGTGTTTCACGGTGGTTGAAGTACTAGCAGGCCAAGTATGAGAAGAAGAGGTTGAAAAGTTGCTTAAAGGAGATGGTTTAACCGAAATAAGAGTGACAGATTAGCATATGGATTCTGTGGTAGGATAGCCGCGTGCCTTGAGAAAGTGTAGAATGGTTTAGGAATCATGATGGAAGGTGATTTGGACTACTTATTTTATTTCGAGCGATGGTTGTTGTATGAAAAAAAAAAGATTGAATATGGCAGGAAGGAGTTTGTTTGAGATGAATAGGGGTGTGAAGATCTGATTATCGTTTCAGGTGCAATATGACTTGAGTTCGTAAAGTACTGTTGAACTTTCGGTTGAATGTCAATAGGGAAGGAGCAGACTTATACAACTGGTGGGCGAGCATGAGCTCAGGAGAATTTGCTGATTACGGGGTATTGTACCCTATGCAGCGCCGTTAGAAGATGTCGGTAAGGAATTCCACAGGTGGGTTATCTCCTGTGAGCAGGTTAGCGGTCGCATGATGTTGATGAAGCTTCTGCGAGGTATATTACTTGCTACCCAGTAAGAGGTCAAGTGCGCGACTATGACTTGTGATCCAGGATGTTCATGCAAGGCTCAACAAAGACTTCGAGAAGTCTGTCGGGTTAATGGTGCGAGATCATGGTAATTGAGATGGAGGAATCATCGTAGGCTCTACATTATGTGATGGTGGCTTAGAGCTAAGTGGGGGAGAGCCTCACCGTTTACAATTGGATCGCGTGGTTGTCTGCTCGTGCGGTTTCTGGTTATCGGTACGTTTGCGGTGTATTCATGACTAAGAAAAGGAAATATTGGGGGTAATTCAGCAAAGAACTAGATGGGCGTGTGCTATATTCGGCGTTATCGATGCATGTTCAGGTTTTGAGAAGACTCGGAGCTTGTGTTTTGTGGACGTGATGTACATGGAAAAGAGCACAGTCGGTTATCTTCAGGACTAGGTCAGAGTGATTGACCCTCGATAACGGTCCTAGTGGATTCAAGAATTAAAATGCAGTGCCTAAAGATTTCGGGTCCGATGTGTGGTTAAGGATTGAGTCTTTACAGTGGGTTGCGAACGAAACTTGGAATATTCTATGTTACCATCGGGTATACGGTGCAGTATTGGAGAAAAGAGATAGCTTCGGTTTTGCAGAAGGTCTTGCAAAATGGGTGTACCAGTCTAAGATAATATTGAGCATATAAGGAGGGTATGAGATGGTTCATGAGTATTGAGACGATGTGGTCTCGCGATTCGGGCCACTCGAAGTGAATGCGAGTTGAGTTCACTATGTTGTGAATGGAGCTATAATATTTCTAAGTCAGGTCAAGAGTAAATTGAAAGAAATTGGGTCGGTTAGCAATGGCTTAATC
>MCJB01000590.1:0-13475 GCA_002018475.1 Nicotiana obtusifolia | reverse complement strand
CTTACATGCATGTGATGGATTTCCAAGAATCCCTAAGTAAATGGGTGTAAGAACTTACCTTGCATGTTAATTAACTTAGCTTTCTTTCTTGATTCTTCATTCTTTAAGTTGCCTTTAATTTGGGCTTGCAAGAGACAAGCTTCAGCTAGGGCTTCTTCTCACTTCGTCAATTTTATGCTTTCCTTCTTCAATTTATTGTGTTTGGAAGAAGGGAAATCAGTTAGGGCTCACGGGTTCTTTGAGAGAAGTTCTTTGAGAGCTTTTTCTAATGTTTGGGTCTTGTAATATGAAGGGGGAACGAGTTTAGGTCCCTTTTATAGGTCAAAGAATCAGAAACTCAATTTCAGAAGAATTTCAGATTCGCGACCCCTTACCCGTCGCGAAGTGGAAGTGCGGTTCGCACTTTGGTCGCGGAAATGCGACCTCAGGTTCTGCTTCATTTCGCGACGTGGGTGGTCATTTTCGCGGTTCGCTTTTCCATTTCGCGAACCGCATTCTCATCGCATTCCTCGCCTGAAGTTTCTGTTTCTGTTCGCGACACAGAAGGCTGATTTCACGATTCGCTTTCTCGTCGCTTTTCTTCGCCTTAACTTTCTGTCCGTGTTCGCGATGGACATGGTGATTTCGCGAACCGCTTTTTAGTTTCGCGGTTCGCTTTCTCGTCGCGTTTTGGCATCTCCTTCAGCCCAGTTCTCTGCTTCAGTTCGCGACCCTCATTGTCAGATATGCGAATCGCATATGTAAAAAGCGATTCGCATAATTCCCTTTTTAACGCTTTTTTGTTCACTTTGTTCTTTTTCTTAACATTTTTCAACACTTTTCAATATTTCTTCTTATTCTTAGGCCCATACACACTTACCACATTATGGCATAATCAAGTAGGTGAATTTACGGGTTGTCACATTCTCCCCCCCCCCAGGAACATTCGTCCTCGAATGTGGGGATACATATACAATAGAGAAAACACTGTAATTAAAAGAAATCACAGCTCTAAGGCTCTCATTTGGTCATTATTGATTATCATAATAAAAGGAAACATTAATAAGAAGATGCTTGCTTACCTCTTAGAGGCCTTTCTTCCATCGTACTTTGAGTTCTTTCAGCATCTTCATTATTCATATTCTGAAATAAATACGGATACTTAGATTTCATTTCTTCTTCTGCTTCCCATGTCATCTCTTCTACATTTTGATTCCTCCACAACACTTTGACAGAAGCTATCTCTTTTGTTCGTAGCTTACGGATTTGTCTATCCAATATGGCTACGGGAACTTCTTCATATGATAGATTCTCCGTAACCTGTATATCATGGATGGGGACGATCCGAGAAGGATCTCCGATACATTTCTTTAACATTGACACATGAAATACTGGATGGACGAATTCCATTTCTGAGGGTAGTTCTAATTCATAAGCAACATGTCCGATCCGTTGAAGGATTTTATACGGACCAATGTATCTGGGACTCAATTTGCCTTTCTTTCTGAAACGCATGACACCCTTCATGGGTGAGATTTTTAAGAATACCCAATCATCAACCTGAAATTCTAAATCTCGACGTCGGACATCAGAATAGGACTTTTGTCTGCTTTGTGCTGTCCTCAATCGTTCTTGTATCATTTTCACCTTTTCAATAGCTTGGTGGATTAAGTCTGGCCCATGCAACTCAGTCTCCCCCACTTCAAACCACCCAATTGGTGATCTACATTTCCTCCCGTACAATGCCTCATATGGGGCCATCTTTATACTAGAGTGGTAACTGTTGTTATAGGCAAACTCTATGAGTGGGAGATGGTCATCCCAACTCCCTTTGAAATCTAGTACACATGCCCCTAACATATCTTAGAGTGTCTGGATAGTACGTTCAGCTTGTCCGTCGGTTTGCGGATGAAAAGTTGTACTGAGACTCACCTGTGTACCCAAGCCTTTTTGGAAAGACTTCCAAAAGTTAGCTGTAAATTGGGCTCCTTTGTCTGATATTATTGACATTGGTACCCCATGAAGCCTAACAATTTCTTTGATATACAGCTTTGCATATTCTTCAGCTGTGTAGGTTGCCTTGACAGGTAAGAAATGAGCACATTTGGTAAGGCGATCAACTATCACCCAAATGGAGTCGAACCTGCGACTCGTGCGAGGTAAACCGACAATGAAGTCCATGTTAATTACCCCCCCCCCTTCCAGGTAGGAATTTCTATGCTTTGAAGCAATCCTCCTGGTTTTTGGTGTTCGACCTTTACCTGTTGACAATTAGGACACCGGGCCACAAATTCCGCAATTGACTTCTTCATTCCATTCCACCAATACTGTTCCTTGGCATCATGATACATTTTGGTTGAGCCAGAGTGGATGGAATATCTGGATTGGTGGATTTCCTTCATAATCCTTTCTCGTAACTCTGCCATATTGGGCACACACAATCGACCTTGACATCTCAAGGTTCCATCCCTTGCGATCTCAAAAATTGAGATCTTGCCTTGCTGAATATTTTCTTTTAACTGTAACAAGGTGGGATCTTCATATTGCTGTACTTTCACTTCCGTCACAAGAGATGATTCCGAGGTGTTATGCACAACAACACCCCCATTCTCGGAGTCTAGCAATTTAATTCTCATGCTGGCTAGCTGATGAAGTTCTTTAGATAAACTTCGCTTGCCCATCTCCACATGCACTAGACTCCCCATTGACTTACGACTGAGGGCGTCAGCCACAACATTAGCTTTGCCCGGATGATACAATATTTCAACGTCGTAGTATTTCAACAATTCGAGCCAACGTCGTTGCCTCAAGTTCAAATCTTTCTGACTGAAGATATATTGCAAACTCTTGTGGTCTGTATAGATGTCGACATGGACACCATAGAGATAATGTCGCCATGTCTTCAAAGCATGTACCACTGCAGCCAATTCTAAGTCATGGGTGGGATAATTCTTTTCGTGCTTCTTCAACTGCCTCGAAGCATAAGCAATTACCCTTCCGTGTTGCATCAATACACAACCCAAGCCTATACCGGATGCATCACAATATACCACATAGCCTTCAGTTCCATCGGGAAGAGTAAGGACTGGAGCGGATGTTAATCGATCTTTCAGTTCTTGAAAACTCCGCTCACACTTATCTGTCCATAGAAACTTTGCAGCTTTTTGAGTCAGTTTAGTCAATGGCGCGGATATAGAAGAGAATCCCTCTACAAACCGCCGATATATCCTGCTAACCCCAAGAAACTACGGACTTCTGATGGTGTCGTAGGCCTTGGCCAGTTCTTGACCGCATCGATCTTTTGAGTATCGACACTAATACCTTCATCAGATATCACATGGCCTAAGAATGCCACTGAGTTCAGCCAAAACTCACACTTGTCGAGCTTTGCATACAATCTGTGGTCCCGGAGAGTCTGCAAAACTATCCGCAAATGGCCCATATGTTCTGCCTCTGAGCGAGAATATACTAAGATGTCATCAATGAATACCACCACGAACACGTCAAGATAGGGTCTGAATACAGTGTTCATGAGGTCCATAAAAGCAGCTGGGGCATTTGTTAGCCCGAATGACATCACTAGAAATTCAAAATGGCCATATCTAGTTCGGAATGCTGTTTTTGGAATGTCTTTCTCTTTAACTCTTAACTGGAAATATCCCGAACGTAAATCGATTTTAGAGAAATACCTAGCTCCCTGGAGCTGGTCGAACAGGTCATCAATTCTTGGAAGAGGATATTTATTCTTTATCGTGACCTTATTCAATCGACGATAATCGATACACATGCGTAACGATCCGTCTTTCTTTCATACAAATAGGACTGGTGTACCCCAAGGTGAGATGCTAGGCCTAATGAAGCCTTTATCCAACAGATCTTTCAATTGCATTTTCAATTCCCGCAATTCTGCTGGGGCCATCCTATATGGAGGAATAGAGATTGGATGTGTATCAGGTAACACGTCGATGCCAAATTCGATCTCCCTTTCAGGTGGAAGACCTGGAAGTTCATCCGGAAAGACATCCAGAAATTCATTGACTACCGGAATGGATTGCAATATAGGCGACTTCGCCTCCTCGTCCATGACGCGAACAAGATGGTAGATATATCCTTTGGAAATCATCTTCCTTGCCTTAAGGTAGGAAATAAACCGACCTTTTGGTGTAGCAACATTTCCCTTCCATTTTAGGACAGGTTCATCCGGAAATTGGAATCTAACCATCTTCGTATGACAATCAACACTGGCATAACATGATGCCAACCAATCCATTCCCATTATCACATCAAAATCGACCATCTTTAACTCTATCAAATCAGCCGAGGTTGGACGACCACAAATCGTCACAATGCAACCTCTGTATACTCTTTTGACAATCACAGAATCTCCTATCGGAGTAGATACCTCAAAGGGCTTACTTAAGATTTCAGATTCCATGCCAAACTTATCGGCCACAAGGGGTGTAATATATGACAAGGTGGATCCGGGATCAATCAAAGCATATACATCATGAGAGAATACTGATATTATACCTGTGACGACATCTGGAGATGACTCAAGGTCCAGCCGGCCTGCTAGAGCATATATACGGTTTTGAACATTGCTTGGGCCTGGCGTAGTACTATGGCCCTTGCCACGAACTGCTGGCAGCTGAGGACCCCGTGCTGGAGGTTGAACAGATAATGAAGAACCAGCTGTGGACCCAGTCTGATGGGCCATGCCACCATCCTTCCTGTGAGGACAGTCCCGTATCATGTGACCGGCCTGCCCACAGTCATAACATCTATCTGAACCCCGACGACAAGGTCCAAAGTGGGTCCTATCGCACTGCTCACAGCGAGGCATAGGAGGCCTCATCTGACTGGCACCTCTATAATATTGTTAGAATATATGCACAACGCTAGAGGGGGGGTGAATAGCGTTTTAAGGAACTTTGTCTAATTTTCGCAAACAAGATATATAATTGAAATCGTAAGTGCGAAAATAAGATTACGAGAAATAAGTGCGGAAATATAAATGAGAACGTACACAACGATGTATAGTGGTTCACTACAACTTGTAGCTAGTTCACTCCTCAAGATCACACTTGAGTATTTCACTATCTCTGTCAAGCTTACGGGTGCTTAACACACCGTTACAACCACAAAGACTTGATCACACAAGCTTTGCAAATGTTAGACTTGCGGGTGCCTAACCAACCGTTCCACAAAGACTTGATCACACAAGCTTTGCAATGTTAGACTTGCGGGTGCCTAACCAATCGTTTCACAAAGACTTGATCACACAAGCTTTGCAATGTTAGACTTGCGGGTGCCTAACCAACCGTTACAATCACGAACACTTGACTCACACAAGTTCCGTGAACAAGAAGGAAGATTCTCTTCCTTAATACAACAAGGGACAACTTCCCTTAGGTGTATGACAACACAAATATCACTCAAATAGAACTCTCACAAGAGTAGATGAAGTGAAGAAAATTCTAGCACAAGAACACAACTTTAATCTTCAAGAAAATGGCTCAATATAGCTCAATTGATTATGAAAACTTGAAGCAAATAATCTTATGATTTTGGATGTAGTGTTGTGTTTAAATGAGGTTTATGAGGGTGTATTTATAGCCCCAAAACCTCATATATCCGTTGGGGGTCTTGCCAAACAAATTCAATGTTCAAACAAGACTTTAGGGCATTCAAAAATTCAGCCCGTTATTGGCCAACGAATACCCAGACATCGATGTCTGGATTTACATAGACATCGATGTTTGAAGTTTCTGGAAATTGCTACAGTGACATTGCTACAGTAACATCAATGTATGGCTCTTTCCGGAAAATTTCCAGCGCAAATTTTGATTAACAATTTTATTGTTTTGTAAAATCAATTGTTTTGAAAAATGTCTTAATGATTTTTGAAAATGTTTTTAGACTTGAGCCAAGTTCTTAAAAACAAAAGATGATTCAAAATAACATCAAGACTCAAAAACAAAATCAAGACTAAAAGACAATATCTTTAGTCTTCAATCTTTTTGCTTCATCGACTTTTACCATTCATCGACTTGTACCCAATGCCTTGAAAGCTTGACTTGTAATTCTAACAAAGTTCATAGCAATTTCCAACATCTTGAAAGCTTGACTCGTAGTCCCAACGAAGTCCATAGCAATCTCCAATGTCTTGAAAGCTTGACTCGTAATCACAACGAAGTCCATAGCAATCTTAGCGGTTTGTCAAAGATGATTTGTCGATTATCAAAACCTACAACAAGACACAAAGTCATTAGTTAAGGTTTCATAAACAAGAATGTGTTTTCCAACAATTTCCCCCTTTTTGATAATGACAAACAAAGTCCGGGATATGCATTCTTATAGCAAAATAGATTTTGATTTTGAAACCAATTGTTATACAATCTAATATGTGATTGCTAATTGTTAAAACACGATTAATACTTGTAGAGATATACCAATTGTTAAAAAACAAGATTAATAAAATTAATACTTGTAGAGATATCTTCCCCTTTTTAACAAATGGACATATCTTCCCCCTTTTAACAATATTTAAAATCAAAGACAATATTCCCCCTCAATTTATGCTGATACCAATTGTTATGAAAAAAATTTAAGACAAGTTGTTATAACTTCCCTTTTTATCAAAATAACAATTTAAAGAAAATATTCCCCCTCTATTTATGCTTCCCCCTTAATATATGCATATCATTATATTTCCTATATAATCTTCTCATATCTAATATCTTCCCCCTTTTGGAATTAGCAAAAAGATATTATAAACAAACAGAGAAAATTATTTTTATAAGGAATTATAAGATTATAATGCATCAAATATCAAAGGAACATAATAAAGAAGTATAATTAAAAGATAAGAGAGAGAAATAGAGCTAAAGAGCTCAAGGGGTGTTATCCCCAATTTCTTCGTCTTTCTCGCTTCTACTCTCTTCTTCCTCGAAAGAGGTTTCTTCTTTACTTGATCTTTCCTTGGCTTGCTGCGCTCCATTTGATTGACTAATGAACGGTTTAAAGTTCATTGGTTTGGCGCTAAAAGTGGCGTGCCTAAGGAATTGCTTGAAGAGCCGCATCAAAGTGCTTTCATGAAGAAAATATGAAGTGAGTATGGGGAATTTGATTTTGATTCAAATATGAGAGTCTTGAACTTTTGGAACTCAAGGAGAAGAGTCTTGATTGTTAAAGAGTGTAGGGAGTTGTAAGAATGATTTATGATTAGGTGAAAAGGAAAATGAACACCTATTTATAGAGAGGAAAGGAATTTTGATCGTTGAGTGGCATTTTGGTAAATCCAGTAACATTCAGACATCGATGTCTATGTATTTTCAGACATCGATGTCGTGAGCTCTCTAGAATTTTGTTCGATTTCCAGTGACGTTCAGACATCGATGTCTGTGTATATTAAGACATCGATGTCCTGGGCTCTCTGGAATTTTTCTTGTAATTCCAGTGTAGTTTGGACATCGAAGTAAACATCGATGTTTGAGCATTTAAGTGAATATTTTCACATTATAAATGAATACTTTGGCTAATTGAGTTCCCCCTTACTTACTAAATCATCCAAATGATGAGGAGAACCTGCAAAACAAAGTAAACGTCTCCGACGCTCAAATTAGTACTGTTCAAAATGAAAATAATTATACACACACATACAATTAGATCAATGTTGAGTCTAGAATTCCAAGCTCGCTTCGAATTCTAAAGAATGACTCCTTCTTTAAAGGTTTTGTAAAGATGTCCGCTAATTGGCTACGAGTTTCAACAAACTCAATTTCGACATCCCCTTTGAGAGCATGATCTCTTATGAAATGATGCCTGATTTCAATGTGCTTTGTTCTCGAATGAAGAACGGGATTCTTCGTGAGACAAATGGCACTAGTATTGTCACATCTAATTGGAATGTGATCAAGACGTAGGCTGTAATCCACAAGTTGTTGTTTCATCCAAAGGATTTGCGCGCAACAACTTCCAGCGGCTACATATTCCGCTTCAGTGGTGGATAAAGCAACACTGACTTGTTTCTTGCTAAACCAAGAAACTAATGAGCTACCAAGCATGTGGCAAGTGCCACTGGTGCTTTTCCTATCCAACTTGCAACCTGCGAAGTCAGAGTCGGAATAGCCAATAAGGTGGCAGGATGAACCCTTGGGATACCAAAGTCCCACGTTCATTGTGCCGATGAGATATTTCATTATCCGTTTGACTGCGCTCAAATGCGAGTCTTTCGGACAAGATTGATATATTGCACACAAGCATACACTAAATATATATCGGGATGACTAGCGATAAGATAAAGTAGGGATTTGATCATACCTTTGTACTTCTTAGCTTCTACCAGTGTTCCCGAGATGCTCATAGGAGTTTGCATTGTTTCAATCATTTCAAGGCGTTTGATCAACTCCTAGCAATACTTTGACTTATGAATGAAAGTCTCCTCTTTCATTTGCTTCCCTTGTCTAGTGGATGATCTCTAGATGTTTTCCACTTATTAGGGAGCTTTTCTTGCTCTTCGTTTTGCTCCACTTGATGCCTTTCACCATCATCCTTCTTGGTATGGTTTGGATTTTCATCATCAAGATGGAATCTAATGAATCTACAAGCTCATCACAAAATATCCTTTCTCGGCAAGCGAGAGTTAAAAAAAATCTTTTCGAATTCAAATGCGTTTCTTAAAGACTATAGGCTTTGCTATGCAAAGAATAACTAAGGAAAAAAAATCTTTTCCACAGTTATGAATAAAACATTTGCAACCAAATAAATGTTATTAATTCTATCGCTTTGTAGAATTACTTTATTGTCACTAAGGCTTTCTACGCTATAGGTCTTAGGATTGAAAGTTACACAATTTCTCTTGTCACACAATTAACTAATGCTCAAGGGATTGTGTTTAAGACCTTTGACCAACAAAATGTCATTAATAGAAGAAGAGGTATTTTTACCAACCGAACCAATGTCGATAGTTTTTCCTTTGTTGGTTTTGTACCCAAAATTTGGATGCATCATCAGTCACGTGCTTGGAGCATCCGCTATTAAGGTACGAAGTACACTTGATGCCTTCAAGCACACCTGCAATCAAATTAATGACAGGATTTTGGTACCCAAACCTTTTTGGGTCATTTCTGGTTAGTGGCAGATGCATATATATTATTTGTAGAAAAATGCCTATATTTTGTATAACAAACAGGCGCAATGTGTCCTACCTTATTACAGTAGTGACATACAACATTTGGATTCCACATATACGTAGGAGCATGATTAGTACTAGGTTGATGAAAATCATAATGAGTACTATGTTTATGAAAATCATAGCGAGTTCTAGGCTTATCATAATAAGTACTAGGCTTATGAAGGCGTTGCCTAGTTTGGACTCCGTTATTTCCCTTTGGAAATACTACATGGTTTTTCCTACCATTGTTGTTTATGGGTTGCTTATTTGATTGATTTTTATACCTAGTGTTTTTCTTTCTAGGTGGTTTAGCTCTAGAAGTATTAGTTGGTTTGCTAGTTTTTGTAAATCCTATTCCTTGTTTACTAACATGTATATGATCAATAAGCAGGTTCAAATCCTTTTGGGGCTTATTGAAATTACTAAGAGAGGCTTCTAATTTTTCTATGTGAGCCTTATGAGATGTACAAGAATTACAAGGACTGTTTGAATTTTCAGGTTTATTGGCACTTCTTTTTCCAAAGAATTTATTTTCTTCCCTAAGTTTCTCGTTTTCCTTAGACAATTTTTCTATTTCTTTTTCCGAGTCTAAGGCATTCTTTTTCAGGGATTTGTATTTATTATTTATACTAACAAAATTGTCATACAACTCTTCAAAAGCAATTTGTAATTCTTCAAAAGTAAAATCATCATTTGAAGGATTGTTACTAACCTCTTTGTCTTCTTGAGGAGTATCCTTAATGGCCGTGAGACAAAAGTTTGCGACATCTTCTCCGTCGCTTGATTCGTTGGAGTCGACTTCTTCCCAAGACATGAATTCCTTTTGGAATTGAGACGTACCTTCGTAAGTGATTTTAGTTTCGTCCCATATTTCCTTGGACGTCTTGCACCCTGCGATTTTCCGGTATTCATCCGTATTTATAGCACAATAAAGCAAGTTGACAGCCCGTGCATAAGCTTCAATTTTTCTTATGTCTTCGTCGGAGTATTTATTTTTCGATTTGGGAATCGTTTTTGTTCCAACCTTTTTAATGATTGGTTCCTCACCATTTTGGATTATTAGCCACAATTAAAATCGGTGGCTTGTACGTATGTTCTCATACGTTCCTCCCAGTAGGTGTAATTTGTCCCATCGAAGAGAGGTGGTCTCGACGTGGATTGTCCTTCACCTAAACCTGCATATACATTTCTAGAATACGATGCCATAGATCTTATTCTCAACCGGTTAAGGCTTGTAGAGAATTAGGCTTTGATACCACTTGTTAGAATATATGCACAACGCTAGAGGGGGGGGGTGAATAGCGTTTTAAGGAACTTTGTCTAATTTTCGCAAACAAGATATATAATTGAAAGCGTAAGTGCGAAAATAAAATTATGAGAAATAAAGTGCGGAAATATAAATGAGAACGTACACAACGATGTATAGTGGTTCACTACAACTTGTAGCTAGTCCACTCCTCAAGATCACACTTGAGTATTTCACTATCTCTGTCAAGCTTACGGGTGCTTAACAAACCGTTACAACCACAAAGACTTGATCACACAAGCTTTGCAAATGTTAGACTTGCGGGTGCCTAACCAACCGTTCCACAAAGACTTGATCACACAAGCTTTGCAATGTTAGACTTGCGGGTGCCTAACCAACCGTTCCACAAAGACTTGATCACACAAGCTTTGCAATGTTAGACTTGCGGGTGCCTAACCAACCGTTACAATCACGAACACTTGACTCACACAAGTTCTGTGAACAACAAGGAAGATTCTCTTCCTTAATACAACAAGGGACAACTTCCCTTAGGTGTATGACAACACAAATATCACTCAAATAGAACTTTCACAAGAGTAGATAAAGTGAAGAAAATTCTAGCACAAGAACACAACTTTAATCTTCAAGAAAATGGCTCAATATAACTCAATTGATTATGAAAACTTGAAGCACATAATCTTATGATTTTGGATGTAGTGTTGTGTTTAAATGAGGTTTATGAGGGTGTATTTATAGCCCCAAAACCTCATATATCTGTTGGGGGTCTTGCCAAACAAATTCAATGTTCAAACAAGACTTTAGGGCATTCAAAAATTCTGCCCGTTATTGGCCAACGGATACCCAGACATCGATGTCTGGATTTACATAGACATCGATGTTTGAAGTTTCTAGAAATTGCTACAGTGACATTGCTACAGTAACATTGCCACAGTAACATCAATGTATGGCTCTTTCCGAAAAATTTCCAGCGCAAATTTTGATTAACAATTTTATTGTTTTGTAAAATCAATTGTTTTGAAAAATGTCTTAATAATTTTTGAAAATGTTTTTAGACTTGATCCAAGTTCTTAAAAACAAAAGATGATTCAAAATAACATCAAGACTCAAACACAAAATCAAGACTAAAAGACAATATCTTTAGTCTTCAATCTTTTTGCTTCATCGACTTTTACCATTCATCGACTTGTACCCAATGCCTTGAAAGCTTGACTTGTAATTCTAACGAAGTCCATAGCAATTTCCAACATCTTGAAAGCTTGACTCGTAGTCCCAACGAAGTCCATAGCAATCTCCAATGTCTTGAAAGCTTGACTCGTAATCACAACGAAGTCCATAGCAATCTTAGCTGTTTGTCAAAGATGGTTTGTCGATTATCAAAACCTACAACAAGACACAAAGTCATTAGTTAAGGTTTCATAAACAAGAATGCGTTTTCCAACATAATATGTCGAGCTCATTTCCCGCGAACTCTGAGACTGTCGAGGGGTACTAATTACACGTGGTGTCCATTTCCTCGAAGACTGAGGTCTGACACTACCTCTAGAATCACCTGAGTACCCTGGCACCCTCGACCTCTTATTCTGATCCTTATCCTGCTCTCTGTTCATTCTTAGCTGACGCTTACGGTCCTCTAATGTCTGGGCATAAGCCTGAATGCGAGAAATATCCATACTCTCTATCAGAGATGCGGTAGTGCATTCATTTATCAAATGGGGTCCCAATCCATTCACAAACAGATGGACCCTATCGCCCATATCGGCTACCATGTGAGGAGCATACCTCGCTAAGGAGTCAAACTGCATACTGTACTCTCGTACATTCATATTACCTTGCTTAAGGTTCAAGAATTTGTCGGCTCTGGCCCGTCATACCTCAACTGGTAGGTAATGACGAAGAAATGCTTCAGAAAACTTATCCCACACAGGTGGGGAAACATTTGGGCCCCTGGACCTCTCCCAACTATCATACCAAGAGACCGCTAAGTCTCGCAATCTGTAAGAAGCCAACTCTACTGCTTCAGTGTCACTAGCATGCATAACCCGCAGTGTGCGGTGTATCTGATCAATAAAGTCTTGCGGGTCTTCTTTAGGAGACCCGGTAAACACTGGAGGATCCAGACTAATAAAGGTGCGAACTCTGGTACTACCCGGTTTATCAGCATCACCGGTGTTCTGCCTCTGTGTCTGAGAGGCTACCAAATTAGTCAACAACTAGACTGCGGTCCGCAAGTCCTGATCTGCAGCATTAGAAGAAGGAACTGGAGAAGCTGGATGGCTTCTAATATTCTCCGGGGGAGGAGGAGTAGATGAAGTCTGGGAAGGCGTCTCACTTTGGCCTTCCATCATAGGGGGTAACTAACTATTACCCTCTCCTGCCTCCGTATCGAGTCGTCTAGCACTCATTTGCTTTCTAGTCGAAGGCATCACTGTAAGGGAAACGAAGTGAACGTTAGAGATGAATACTTACGACTTAGCTTTAAGCACAATCTAGATTTGAAAGGAAAATGTGGCGCGCTACACACCCATAATCAAGACTCTACTAGACACGGCTCATAGACAATCCTAGGACATGACCTTGCTCTGATACCACTTCTGTCGCGACCCAACCTAGGGGGCCCGCGACCGGGCACCGAACCCTGCTTGCAGAGTACCGGCGAACTCTGTACATGACTACCCTTATTATTTATAAGGTGTACCATACTTTCCTGGACGGCAATAACAACATTTTAAATGTTAACTATAATGTCATTAACCTGTCACAACAACGTACCATAACATAAACATGCATTCACCCGCAACATCATCAACTGGGCTATACACAAAACCATACAACGGAATACATACGATGCCAACAAGGCAACATAATTACATATAGCCCAACTCTTGTCTATACATACACTGACTTCTTGTCTAATGAGCGTCTATGGAATACATACAAAATACTTAGTCGGAACAGGGCCCCGACATGCCCAAAACATCTATACAAAAACATACCTAAGTATAGCAAGTCCGAAAGATGAACCTTGCTATTTCTGTTGGTCTGATATGGTAGCCT
>MCJB01000589.1:6191-27083 GCA_002018475.1 Nicotiana obtusifolia | reverse complement strand
GAAGTATGAGGAACGACATGGAAGGAAGTGTTTCGCTGTGGTTGAAGTACTAGCAGGCCAAGTATGAGAAGCAGAGGTTGAAAAGTTGCTTAAAGGAGATGGTTTAACCGAAATAAGAGTGACAGATTAGCATATGAATTCTGTGGTAGGATAGCCGCGTGCCTTGAGAAAGTGTAGAATGGTTTGGGAATCATGATGGAAGGTGATTTGGACTACGTATTTTATTTGGAGTGATGGTTGTTGTACGAAAAAAAAATAATCGAATATGGCGGAAAGGAGTTTGTTTGAGATGAATAGGGGTGTGAAGATTTGATTATCGTTTCAGGTGCAATATGACTTGAGTTCTTAAAGTATTGTTGAACTTTCAGTTGATGCCAATAGGGAAGGAGCAGACTTATACAGCTGGTGGGCGAGCATGAGCTCAGGAGAATTTGCTGATTACGGGGTAGTTGTACCCTATGCAGCGTCATTAGAAGATGTCGGTAAGGAATTCCACAGGTGGGTATCTCCTGTGAGCAGGTTAGCGGTGACATGATGTTGAATGAAGCTTCTGTGAGGTATATTACTTGCTACCTAGTAAGAGGTCGAGTGCGCGACTATGACTTGTGATCCAGGATGTTCATGAAAAGCTCAACAAAGACTTCGAGAAGTCTGTCGGGTTAATGGTGCGAGATCATGGTAATTGAGGAGGAGGAATCGTCGTAGGCTCTACATTATGTGACGGTGGCTTAGAGCTAAGTGGGGGAGAGCCCCACCGTTTACAATTGGATCGCGTGGTTGTCTGCTTGTGCGGTTTCTGGTTATCGGTACGTTGGCGGAGTATTTATGACTAAGAAAAGGAAATATTAGGGGTAATTCAGCAAAGAACTAGATGGGCGTGTGCTATATTCGGTGTTATCGATGCATGTTCAGGTTTTTGGGAAGACTCGGAGCTTTTGTTTTGTGGACGTGATGTACATGGAAAAGAGCACAATCGGTTATCTTCGGGACTAGGTCTGAGTGATTGACCCTCGATAATGGTCCTAGTGGATTCAAGAATTAAAATGCAGTGCCTAAGGATTTTGGGTCCGACGTGTGGTTAAGGATTGAGTCTTCACAGTGGGTTGCGAACGAAACTTGGAAAATTCTATGTTAACATCGGGTATACGGTGCAGTATTGGAGAAAAGATAGAGATAGCTTCGGATTTGCAGAAGGTCTTGCAAAATGGGTGTACCAGTCTGAGATAATATTCAACATATAAGGAGGGTATGAGATGGTTCATGAGTATTGAGACGATGTGGTCTCGCGATTCGGGCCACTCGAAGTGAATGCGAGTTGAGTTCACTATGTTGTGAATGGATCTATAATATTTCTAAGTCAAGTCAAGAGTAAATTGAAAGAAATTGGGTCGGTTAACAATGGCTTAATCAGTGTGATGGTGGCAATGATTAGTTCCTTCGGCGTGTGAAGTTTTACATGTGGTATGTGGTTGTACGTGTAGGTCTGATAGCCACCATGACTTGATTGATTTGGGAGATATTTCTTCGAATGGCCTTTTTGTGTGAATGGACTCCGGAAGAGTCATGATGGTTTACACCACAACTTGAGGTTTGTATTTTCCGTGGTTATGGGAATTTAGTTGCATGTGCCATAGTTATTCTGAAATGAGTTGAGTGAAAGGGGTTCTAGCCAATGAAGTATTCATTCTACTAATAGTTCAGGGGTTATGAGAAATTCTTTTATTCTCGCGTAACGGTATCATGTTTGGATCGGTAGGTGGCTACGAGCTTCTACACGTCTCTTTCGTCGTGACAGTATTGCGAGATTTGGAACGGGATTTATATGCGTTATGAGATGTGTTGCGGGCACTAGATTCCTGAAATTTTAGCTATTGTGGTCGGAGGATGTTATATGGGCAATCGACTTATATGGTGAGTTTGTGACTTTGCACTCTACTACTGTGTTTATCCCTGCTGGGAGATTTTGATGGTCTTAGCCGTGTCTATCATTTTTGTTTTGTACACTATTGAGGGCTATGAGTCCAAAAGTGACTCTCTGTTACTCACTACAGTGGGTTTTCATGTAATTACGGGATAATTGATTAATGCTTTATGAATTATATTCCCTACCGGTATGGGAGTTCATTATGTGCCGTGATTTCGATTAAAGGAAATTACTTTTAAAGGAGAAATGAATAGATTTCGGTTGGCACGATGTGCATATTACTTGTGATTCAGAGTTGAGGACGAGATCCTCGCATTCTTAGTATGATGTGAAAAGCTTAAACTGGGCTATGAGCCGCGGTGGAAGTTATATAAGGATGAGATCCTTGTGATGAGAAATTAGGTGTTTTAAATTCTCCCTGTGTGGAATTAAATTTGTACTATAGTACTGATAGGGAGCCACGCCTGTTAGGCTTATTTGATAATTCTTCTATGTGTTTTTGTGTGTATTTTGCCATATTCGTGTTGTAATTACTGAGTTTTAGCCTACAAGGGGAGTGTTTAGGTGGTGTTAAATGTGACTCGTTAATTCGAATAAATAATTATGAGGTCTTCATGCCTTGTGAATTGCTGTCAGAGTTGTGAAAGTTTGAAATGAGGTTTTGGTTAATATGAGGTTAATTGACGATGCTGGAATTAATTATGAACGACTATTATAACCAGAGACGTGGTTATGGGCATACATATGATGGGCGCGTAAGCACGAGTTGCTACAGCCGGTTGAGACTAACACGCTGTGTTGAAATAATTGGGCTGTGAGAAATTTGGCTTTGAAGTTTATAAATGTGGATAAAAGAAATAATCTTCAATTGAGATGGTGTTGTTGGATCCATGTTAAACTTAAGATGACCTGGAATCACCCGCGAGTGCGTGTAATAATACACTTAGAAATTTAATGTCCTCGGAATAACTCTTGGCACGTTCGAGGACGAACGTTTGTTTAAGTGGGGGAGAATGTGACGACCCGGCTAGTCATCTCGTGAGTTACCGCTCCGTTTTCCCCATTTCTGCTTTATTATGCTGCGTTATCCGTGTTTTATGTGATCGAGTTGAGTAGTTTGCGTTCGGAGTGGGTTTGGTAAGAAATGAGACATTTAATCTCTTTTAAGAAGGTTTAAGTTGGAAAAGTCAACCCGATGTTGACTTATGAGTTAGAGGGCTCAGATGTGAGTTCCGATGGTTCGCTTAGCTTCGGGAAGTGATTTATGACTTAGGAGTGTGATCGGAATTGGTTTTGGAGGTCCCGTGTATAATTAGGCTTGAATTGGTGGAGTTAGTATTTTTGGCGATTTCCGGTTGTTAGGCGAGATTTTGATCCGAGGGTGGGAATGGAATTCTGAGAGTTGCTATAGCTTCGTATGGTGATTTCGGACTTAGGCGTATGTCCGGATTTAAAATTGGAAGTCCGTAGGACAATTCAACGCATTTTGGCGAATGTTGGAAAATAGAAGATTTTTAGAAAGTTTGACCGAGGGGTTGACTTTTTAATATCGGGGTCGGAATCCAGTTTTGAAAAAGTTCATAGGTCCGTTATGTCATTTATGACTTGTGTGCAAAATTTGAGGTCAATCGGACTCGATTTGATAGGTTTCAGCATCGAATGTAGAAGTTGGAATTTATTAGTTTCATTAGGCTTGAATTGGGGTACGATTCGTGTTTTTAGCATTGTTGGATGTGATTTAAGGCCTCGACTAAGTCCGTAATATGTTTTAGAACTTGTTGGTTTATCCGGACGAGGTCCCGAATGGCTCGGGTGAGTTTTGGGTGGTTAAACGGACTACTTCATCTTTGGAAAATATGAAAAAAATTGCAGAAAATTGCTGAAAAACTGGTGCGTGTAGTCCAGTTTGGAAGCTCATATCTTGCAAAATACAAGGAATCAGAAAAATTGCAAAACATGAAAGTTGTAGCCCTTTGAATCTAGTTTCCACAATGATAAACCATCAATCATTTGGACATATATACAGCATGTTACAATAGTTTAAAGTTGACTGGTACTGCTGTTGTTTTCCAGGCAGTAAGCATGGCAGAAATTTCTGCTGCACAGGACCGACTTTGGAAGATTATATCTCATAATTTATAAGGAATTTGGAGATGATCGAAAAATAAAAGTTGTAGATCTTGTATTCTAGTTTCCAGAAAGTTAAACCATTCATGATTTGGATATTCTATGAGAACTGGATGATTGATCGAAGTTGGCTGGTGGAGCAGTTTTGGCAGAATTTCTTGATGCACTTTAGAAGCTCATATCTCGGAATATATAAAGAGTTATGTAGTGTACAACCTATCAAATGAAATATCTTCGAGTCTAGTTTTTAAATCTTCAAACCGTTGCTCATTTAGATATTTCCACAAGGAGTTATGAGCGTTTTAATAGAAGGTGTACAGCAAGGGAATAATGATAAGAGGATGTACAACCTGCACAGCGCAAGGTACAGCTCCATGAAGCCTGGGCAGAATGTTTTAAGCCTTATTTTGTCCATGATTTTGGGTATATTTTCACCCGTAGTTGCTCATTTTTGGAGGTTCTTGAAGGAAATAAACGAGGGATTCAACGAGAATCGATTGGAGGTAAGAATTTTGGACCTAAAACTCGTTTATATTGTGAAATCCACCTAGAAAATCATTGAAGTCNAGGTCCCATGTAGAATTAGGCTTGAATTGGTGGAGTTAGTATTTTGGCGATTTCCGGTTGTTAGGCGAGATTTTGATCCGAGGGTCGGAATGGAATTCCGAGAGTTGCTATAGCTTCGTATGGTGATTTCGGACTTAGGCGTATGTCCGGATTTAAAATTGGAAGTCCGTAGGACAATTCAACGCATTTTGGCGAATGTTGGAAAATAGAAGATTTTTGGAAAATTTGACCGAGGGGTTGACTTTTTGATATCGGGGTCGGAATCCAGTTTTGAAAAAGTCCATAGGTCCGTTATGTTATTTATGACTTGTGTGCAAAATTTGAGGTCAATCGGACTCGATTTCATAGGTTTCGGCATCGAATGTAAAAGTTGGAATTTATTAGTTTCATTAGGCTTGAATTGGGGTATGATTCGTGTTTTTAGCATTGTTGGATGTGATTTAAGGCCTCGACCAAGTCCGTAATATGATTTAGGACATGTTGGTATATCCGGACGGGGTCCCGAATGGCTCGGGTGAGTTTTGGGTGGTTAAACGGACTATTTCATCTTTGGAAAAGATGAAAAAATCTGCAGAAAATTGCAGAAAAAAACTGATGTGTGTAGTTCCGTTTGAAAGATCATATATTGCAATCTATAAAGAATCAGAAAAAGTGCAAAACATGAAAGTTGTAGCCATTTGATTCTAGTTTCCAGAATGATAAACCATCCATCATTTGGACATATGTACAGAAAGTTAAGATAGATTAAAGTTGACTGGTAATGCTGTTGTTTTCCAGGCACTGTGCATGGCAGAAATTTCTGCTGCACAGGACTGACTTTGGAAGCTTATATCTCATAATTTGTAAGAAATTTGGAGATGATCCAAAAATAAAAGATGTATACCTTGTATTCTAGTTTCCATAAAGTTAAACCATTCATGATTTGGATATTCTATGAGAACTGTATGATTGATCGAAGTTGGCTGGTGGAGCAGTTTTGACAGAATTTCTTGATGCACTTTAGAAGCTCATATCTCGGAATATATAAAGAGTTATGTAGTTTACAACCTATCAAATGAAAGATCTTCGAGTCTAGTTTCTAAATATTCAAACCGTTGCTCATTTGGATATTTCCACAAGGAGTTATGAGCGTTTTAATAGAAGGTGTACAGCAAGGGAAAAATGATAAGAGGATGTACAACCTGCACTCAGCGCAAGGTACAACTCCATGAAGCTTGGGCAGAATGTTTTAAGCCTTCTTTTGTCCGCGATTTTGGGTATAGTTTCACCCATAGTTGCTCATTTTTGGAGGTTCTTGGAAGAAATTAACGAGGGATTCAAGGAGAATCGATTGGAGGTAAGAATTTTGGACCTAAAACTCGTTTATATTGTGAAATCCACCTAGAAAATCATTGAAGTCTTGCTAAAAATGGAAGAAATAGGGCTTGGGATTTTGAAATTTTAATTGGGTATTTGGAGGACCATTTGGGGTCGGATTTGAGAACTTTTGGTATGTACGAACTCGTGGGGAGATAAGGAACCCGTTGATGTGAAAATTTTTGAACTTCGAGAAGTGGGCCCGGTGCTCAGGTTTTCTAATTTCGGGATTTCTTGGTGTTTTTTTCGATTGTTTCGCTTGGGCTTTGTTCCCACGACATATTGTGATGTAATTGTTTTGAATTTGGACAGATTCGACGCACGTGGAGGCCAATTCAAAGGGCAAGGACGTCGCGGGCTAAGGATTTAGCCGATTTGAGGTGAGTAATGTTTGTAAATGATGTCCCGAGGGTTTGAAACCCTAGATTTGCACTTCATAGTGCTATGTTGAGGTGAGGTACATGCTCGGTGATGAGCATGGGGTTGTTTACTTCTGGGGATTGGGACTTGGTCCATGTTGATTGATGATTTCTGTTACATATTTGATTGAAATCTAATTGATGTCATCGTGATTTGGGCTACTTTCCATATTTGGGCTTCACGCCGGTTATGTGAACCCTTCAGGGGTAGTTGTCATTGTTTACTAAATCCTATTTGGGCATCTCGCCGGTTATGTGAACCCTTCAGGGGCATTTGTTACTGAATTGATACATCTCATAAACTCAGTTTTGAACTCAAATGATATTTTCGAATGATTTTTATGGATCGGGTGGCATGCCGTCACGGAATATAAATTGGATCGGGTGGCACGCCGCCACGAGATGTAATGTGCATGGATCGGGTGACACGCCGTCACGAGATATTGCGCTACTGAACCCCCCACAGTAAGCGCCGGGTACCCAGGGAACGGGTGGCATGCCGCCACGATAGTCATGACTTGCATTGCATTTCATTGCATTGCATTGCATTGCATTTTTGGTTGTGTTGGTGTTGTTTCCGTTTACTTCATGTTATCTATTTGAGATGTTACATGTTATTACTGTTCCATCGTGGATTTCTCTAAGTCTTATGTGTTTCTTACTTTCAGTCATTATTTATATGTATTACTCACTGAGTTGGAAGTACTCACATTACTCCCTGCACCATGTGTGCAGATTCAGGCGTTATCGGTTCCGCTCCGAGACATTGATTACTACTGTCAAAGCGGCGATTCAGAGACTACGAGGTAGCTGTTGGCGTCCGCAGCCCCGTATCTCTTTTATCTTGTTATTTCCAGTATCTTGAAACAATTGTGCCAAGATATTATATTAGTAATCTTATTATTAGGATTTTCATTAGTTGCTCATGACTTTGTGACACCCCTGTTCGGGCTGTAGTCGGGATGGTTCACTGTATTTTGTCGCAAATTGCTGTTATTAAACCATACTTATATTATTTTTGTATTGTTTAACTGTTTGAATGAAGTTTAGTTGAATTGGCTGGCCTTGTCTTCGTGAGAGGCGCCATCACGATCATGGTTGGGATTATGGGTCGTGACAATTTTGTAATGATCTGCTGCCCTTAAGAATTTTGCTTATAGTACTGGGCGCCATTTTTTGTTACAAAATTACTGATTTTAAAATTGTATTTTCGTTCTATCTGTAGGACAGTAGAAGAACTTTTTCCTTCTCTGTAAACCTTAAACTTGTCTTTGCTTATAGTTAAGTATGGAGTTTCAAGACGTACTGTGTTTATCCTATAATACTTTTACCATTCAGAGTGACAGTCAAAGGCCTATGCACGCAACTGAGACTACTAATGAATTTACTCAAACTAAAACGAAAAAATTGACTTCTAGCGCATTTTAGAGTGTGATGGTTGATGATGTTTTCCTGGTGATTGTAAGTATTGTAATACTTGTATTAAAACAACTAAAAAATATATGGACGAAGACTATTTTGTAATGATCTGATGCATTTAAGAATGTTACTTATAGTACTGGGCGCCATTTTTGTTACAAAATTAATGATATTAAGATTGTATTTTCGTTCTATCTGAACGACAGTAGAAGTACTTTTTCCTTCTCTGTAAACCTTAAACTTGTCTTTGCTTATAGATAAGTATGGAGTTTCAAGACGTACTGTGTTTATCTTATAATACTTATACTATTCAGAGTGACAGTCAAAGGCCTATGCACGCAATTGAGACTACTAATGAATTTACTCAGACTAAAACGAAAAAATTAACTTCCAGCGCAAGGCCACATTTTAGAGTGTGATGGTTGATGATGTTTTCCTGATGATTGTAAGTATTGTAATACTTGTATTAAAACAACTAAAAAATATATGGATGAAGACCATTTTGTAATGATCTAATGCATTTAAGAATGTTGCTTATAGTACTGGGCGCCATTTTTTGTTACAAAATAAATGATATTAAGATTGTATTTTCGTTCTATCTGTAGGACAGTAAAAGTACTTTTTCCTTCTCTGTAAACTTTAAATTTGCCTTTGCTTATACATAAGTATGGAGTTTCAAGACGTACTGTGTTTATCTTATAATACTTATACCATTCAAAGTGACAGTCAAAGGCCTATGCACGCCAATGAAACTACTAATGAATTTACTCAAACTAAAAAGAAAAAATTGACTTCTAACGCAAGGCCACATTTTAGAGTGTGATGGTTGATGATGTTTTCCTGGTGATTGTAAGTATTGTAATACTTGTATTAAAACAACTAAAAAAGATATGGATGAAGACCATTTTGTAATGATCTGATGCATTTAAGAATGTTAGTTATAGTACTAGGCGCCATTTTTGTTATAAAATTAATGATATTAAGATTGTATTTTCGTTCTATCTGTAGGACAGTAGAAGTACTTTTTCCTATTCTATTAACTTTAAACTTGTCTTTGCTTATAGATATGTATGGAGTTTCAGGACGTACTGTGTTTATCTTATAATACTTATACCATTCAGAGTGACAGTCAAAGGCCTATGCACGCAATTGAGACTTCTAACGCAAGGCCACATTTTAGAGTGTGATGGTTGATGATGTTTTCCTGGTGATTGTAAGTATTGTAATACTTGTATTAAAACAACTAAAAAATATATGGATGAAGACCATTTTGTAATGATCTGATGCATTTACGATTGTTGGTTATGGTACTGGGCGCCATTTTTTGATACAAAATTAATGATATTAAGATTGTATTTTCGTTCTATCAGTAGGACAGTAGAAGTACTTTTTCCTTCTCTGTAAACTTTAAATTTGTCTTTGCTTATGGATAAGTATGGAGTTTCAAGACGTACTGTGTTTATCTTATAATACTTATACCATTCAGAGTGACAGTCAAAGGCCTATGAACGCCAATGAAACTACTAATGAATTTACTCAAACTAAAAAGAAAAAATTGACTTCTAAAGCATGGCCACATTTTAGAGTGTGATGGTTGATGATGTTCTCCTGGTGATTGTAAGTATTGTAATACTTGTATTAAAACAACTAAAAAATATATGGACGAAGACTATTTTGTAATGATCTGATGCATTTAAGAATGTTACTTATAGTACTGGGCGCCATTTTTTGTTACAAAATTAATGATATTAAGATTGTATTTTCGTTTTATCTGTAGGACAGTAGAAGTACCTTTTCCTTTTCTATTAACTTTAAACTTGTCTTTGCTTATAGATAAGTACGGAGTTTCAAGACGTACTGTGTTTATCTTATAATACTTATACCATTCAGAGTGACAGTTAAAGGCCTATACACGCAATTGAGACTACTAATGAATTTACTCAAACTAAAAAGAAAAAATTGACTTCTAGCGCAAGGCCACATTTTAGAGTGTGATGGTTGATGATGTTTTCCTGGTGATTGTAAGTATTGTAATACTTGTATTAAAACAACTAAAAAAAATATATGGATAAAGACCATTTTGTAATGATCTGATGCCCTTAAGAATGTTGCTTATAGTACTGGGCGCCATTTTTTGTTACAAAATTAATGATTTTAAAATTGTATTTTCGTTCTATCTGTACCACAGTAGAAGTACTTTTTCCTTCTCTGTAAACCTTAAACTTGTCTTTGCTTATAGTTAAGTATGGAGTTTCAAGACGTACTGTGTTTATCCTATTATACTTTTACCATTCAGAGTGACAGTCAAAGGCCTATGCACGCAATTGAGACTACTAATGAATTTACTCAAACTAAAACGAAAAAATTGACTTCTAGCGCAAGGCCACATTTTAGAGTGTGATGGTTGATGATGTTTTCCTGATGATTGTAAGTATTGTAATACTTGTATTAAAATAACTAAAAAATATATGGATGAAGACCATTTTATAATGATATGATGCATTTAAGAATGTTACTTATAGTACTGGGCGCCATTTTTGTTTCAAAATTAATGATATTAAGATTGTATTTTCGTTCTATTTGTAGGACAGTAGAAGTACTTTTTCTTTTTCTATTAACTTTAAACTTGTCTTTGCTTATGTGACGACCTGGTAAATCGTCTCATCGGTTACTGCTCCGTCTTTCCCAATATCTGTATCATTTATCCTTGTTATCAGTGTTTTAGGTAATTTAATTGAGTAAGTTGCATTCGGAGTGAAATCGGTAAGAAATGAGACATTTAGTCTCTTTCAAGGAGGCTTAAGTTGTAAAAGTCAACTGTATGTTGACTTATGAGTTAGAAGGCTCGGATGTGAATTCATATGATTTAGTTAGTTTTGGGAGAGGATTTATGACTTAGGAGAGTGATCGGAATTAGTTTTGGAGGTTCCGTGTAGAATTAGGCTTGAATTGGTGAAGTTAGAATTTTGGCGATTTCCGGTTGATAGGCGAGATTTTGATCCGAGGGTCGGAATGGAATTCCGAAAGTTGCTGTAGCTTGTGTGCAAAATTTCAGGTCATTCAGACGTGGTTTGGTCGGGTTTAGATCAAAAGAGCGATTTAGAAGATTTTGAGATCCTTAGGCTTGAATCCGATGCGTATTTGATGTTATGATGTTGATTTGAACGTTCCGAAGGTTGGAACAAGTTTGAATAATGTTATGGGACATGTTGGCGTGTTTGGTTGAAGTCCCGAGGGTCTCGAATGGATTTTGGTTGGTTGATGGAGTTTAACTTTGGCATTTCAAGAAGGTGTCGATGTCGTATCTTCAAGAATAAGAGGTATCATATTATGCAAATGAACTCCAAATTCAGTTTTGATTGAAGCATTAGATCCGTATCGAAATTTCAGAGCCATAGCAAAAAGAATCGTCCAATTCGGACATCGTATGAGTAAGTTATGCCTATTTTCGCGTCGAGGGAAAAGTCTGCTGAAATGTCAGATCTGCTGAAAAGTCTGCTGAGGTCCAAGGAGATAGCTTCGGTGAAGGTCCAATGGAAAGGTCGGACTGTGGAAGAGGCTACTTGGGAAACCGAGCGGGAGATGCAGAACAAATATCCTCACCTATTTGGAACTTCAGGTATGTCTCTTGACCCGTTCGAGGATGAACGTTTGTTTAAGTGGGGGAGAATGTGACGACCCGGTAAATCGTCTCATGGGTTACTGCTCCGTCTTCCCCAATAGCTGTATCATTTTTGACCTGGAAATCGCAAACTGAGACAGAACTTGGGGCGAGATTTGCGACCAAAAATGCGAACCGCAAAGGTGAAATGCGAACCGCATTTTTGGCATAGAGAATCGCATTTCTGACCTGACAGGGGTGTTTTAACCCGATTTTTGATGCTTTTTAAGTAGAATTCAGTGTTCATTTTGCCCTACAAGACCCATATTCGTTACCCACGAAGAGGAACACCTCCAAACACCATAGAATCACCATAAATCAACCTCAAAACTATATCCAAGGGAGATTTTCATGGACAAATTTTTAAAGGAAGAGTTTTGGTCATCTTAAACATACTTGGAGCTAGACAACTTGGATTGAAACATGTTTTGAAGCAATTCTTGGAGGGTTACCAAGAGAAACATCGGGGTAAGTATTCCTAGCTCAATTTTGGAGGAATTACCTCAGTTTATCACTATTTTAAGCAATAAATTGGTGATTTAAGTTGGGAAAATTGTGGAAAACCCTAAGGCTTAGGTGTGAGGGTTAGAGGTCGATCCGTTGTCGGAATTCGACAAATTTTATATGGTTGAACTCGTGAGAAGATAAGGAACCCATTGGGGTGAAAAGTACTAAATTTCGAGACGTGGGCCCGGGGCTCGAGTTTTGCTAATTTCGGGATTTCCTAGTAATTTTGATTATTTTCGTTTGGGCTTTGTCCCCATAGCATAATGTGACGTAATTATTCTGAATTTGAATAGATTCGACGCACGTGGAGGCCAATTCAAAGGGCAAAGGCGTCGCGGTCTAAGGATTTAGCCGGTTTGAGGTGAGTAATGATTGTAAATGATGCTCTAAGGGTTTGAAACCCCGGATTGCATATCGTAGTGCTATATTGAAGTAAGGCACACACTTGATGATGAGCGTGGGGTCGTTTACTACTGGGGATTGTGACTTGGTCCGTCCCAATTGATGATCTTTAGTACCTATTTGATTGGATTTGATTTGATAATATAAAGATTTGGGCTTCCAGCCATATTTGGGCTTCGTGCTGGTTATGTGAACCCTTCAGGGGTAATTTATCACTGTTTACTGAAATCATATTTGGGCTTCACGCCGGTTATGTAAACCCTAAGGGGGTATTTGTTAAAGATTTGAATCATTATTTGAACTCAGTTTTGAAAACTAAATGATGTTTTTAAATGATTTTGAAATGGATCGGGTGGCACACTGCCACGAGATATGATATAGCGCTTGGGCCATAAAAAGCCCCTCCCGGAGTCTGAACCACCCACAGTGAGAACAGGGTACCCATTATGATAATTACAGTTGGTAACAATGACAACTGATAACCGGAGATGGGTAGATAATACAGTTGGTAACAATGACAACTGTAGGTTACGGTTGGTAACAATGACAACCGGTAACCAGAGATAATACAATTGGTAACAATGACAACTGTAGGTTACAGTTGGTAACAATGACAACTGGTAACCGGAGTTTGATAGATTTACATTTGGTAACAATGACAATTGTAGGTTACAGTTGGTAACAATGACAACTGGTAACCGGAGTTTGAAAGATTTTACTCTTTTAAATAATATTGCCCGAGGGGCGTGTTTTTAGATGACTCTGAGCCCGAGGGGCAGTTTTAAAGTGTTTTCTTTACTTCACGTTATTTACTTGAAAGATGCACATGTTTTACCTGTTGAAAGGAGTTTCTACTTGAATTTACACTGGTTTACTATTTCACTGCTGTTTCATTACTTCATTATGGATTGCCTTGTGCATTATGTGTTTTCTTACTTTCAATCATTATTTATGTGTATTGCTCACTGAGTTCGAAGTACTCACATTACTCCCTGCACCAGGTGTGCAGATTCAGGCGCTATCGGTTCCGCTCCGAGGCATTGATTACTACTGTCAGGGCGGTGATTCGGAGACTACGAGGTAGCTGTTCACGTCCGCAGCCCCGTATCTCTTTTATTTTGTTGTTTCCTCTTTCTTCAAACAATTGTGCCAAAGATATTGTAATAGTTATTTTGTTATTAGGATTTCAATAGTGGCTCATGACTTTGTGACACCCCGGTTCGGGCTGTAGTCGAGATGGTTCACTATATTTTTCCGCAAATTTCGGTTATTAAACCATATTTATATCATTTTCGTATTTTTTTGCTGTTTAAATGTAGTTTAGTTGAATTGGCTGGCCTTGTCTTCATGAGAGGCGCCATCACGACCGGGTTGGGATTTTTGGTCGTGACAGCTTATAGATAAGTATGGAGTTTCAAGACATACTGTGTTTATCTTATAATACTTATACCATTCAGAGTGATAGTCAAAGGCCTATGCATGCAATTGAGACTACTAATGAATTTACTCAAACTAAAACGAAAAAATTGACTTCTAGCGCAAGGCCGCATTTTAGAGTGTGTGGTTGATGATGTTTTCCTGATGATTGTAAGTATTGTAATACTTGTATTAAAACAACTAAAAAATATATGGATGAAGACCATTTTGTAATGATCTGATGCATTTAAGAATGTTGCTTATAGTACTGGGCGCCATTTTTTGTTACAAAATAAATGATATTAAGATTGTATTTTCGTTCTATCTGTAGGACAGTAGAAGTACTTTTTCTTTCTCTGTAAACTTTAATTTTATCTTTACTTATAGATAAGTATGGAGTTTCAAGACGTACTATGTTTATCTTATAATACTTATACCATTCAGAGTGACAGTCAAAGGCCTATGCACGCCAAAGAAACTACTAATGAATTTACTCAAACTAAAAAGAAAAAATTGACTTCAAAAGCATGGCCACATTTTAGAGTGTGATGGTTGATGATGTTCTCATGGTGATTGTAAGTATTGTAATACTTGTATTAAAACAACTAAAAAATATATGGATGAAGAATTTTGTAATGATCTGATGCATTTAAGAATGTTAGTTATAGTACTGGGCGCCATTTTTGTTACAAAATTAATGATATTAAGATTGTATTTTCGTTCTATCTGTAGGAAAGTAGACGTACTTTTTTCCTTTTCTATTAACTTTAAACTTGTCTTTGCTTATAGATAAGAATGGAGTTTCAAGACATACTGTGTTTATCATATAATACTTATACCATTCAGAGTGACAGTCAAAGGCCTATGCACGCCAATGAAACTACTAATGAATTTACTCAAACTAAAAAGAAAAAATTGACTTCTAACGCAAGGCCATATTTTAGAGTGTGAAGGTTGATGATGTTTTCCTGGTGATTGTAAGTATTGTAATACTTGTATTGAAACAACTAAAAAATATATAGATGAAGACCATTTTGTAATGATCTGATGCATTTAAGAATGTTGCTTATAGTACTGGGCGCCATTTTTTGTTACAAAATAAATGATATTAAGATTGTATTTTCGTTCTATCTGTAGGACAGTAGAAGTACTTTTTCTTTCTCTGTAAACTTTAATTTTATCTTTACTTATAGATAAGTATGGAGTTTCAAGACGTACTATGTTTATCTTATAATACTTATACCATTCAGAGTGACAGTCAAAGGCCTATGCACGCCAAAGAAACTACTAATGAATTTACTCAAACTAAAAAGAAAAAATTGACTTCAAAAGCATGGCCACATTTTAGAGTGTGATGGTTGATGATTTTCTCCTGGTGATTGTATGTATTGTAATACTTGTATTAAAACAACTAAAAAATATATGGATGAAGAATTTTGTAATGATCTGATGCATTTAAGAATGTTAGTTATAGTACTGGGCGCCATTTTTGTTACAAAATTAATGATATTAAGATTGTATTTTCGTTCTATCTGTAGGACAGTAAAAGTACTTTTTATTTTTCTATTAACTTTAAACTTGTCTTTGCTTATAGATAAGAATGGAGTTTCAAGACATACTGTGTTTATCATATAATACTTATACCATTCAGAGTGACAGTCAAAGGCCTATGCACGCCAATGAAACTACTAATGAATTTACTCAAACTAAAAAGAAAAAATTGACTTCTAACGCACGGCCATATTTTAGAGTGTGAAGGTTGATGATGTTTTCCTGATGATTGTAAGTATTGTAATACTTGTATTAAAACAACTAAAAAATATATGGATGAAGACCATTTTGTAATGATCTGATGCATTTAAGAATGTTGCTTATAGTACTGGGCGCCATTTTTTGTTACAAAATAAATGATATTAAGATTGTATTTTCATTCTATCTGTAGGACAGTAGAAGTACTTTTTCCTTCTCTGTAAACTTTAAATTTATCTTTGCTTATAGATAAGTATGGAGTTTCAAGACGTACTGTGTTTATCTTATAATACTTATACCATTCAGAGTGACAGTCAAAGGCCTATGCACGCCAAAGAAACTACTAATGAATTTACTCAAACTAAAAAGAAAAAATTGACTTCAAAAGCATGGCCACATTTTAGAGTGTGATGGTTGATGATTTTCTCCTGGTGATTGTATGTATTGTAATACTTGTATTAAAACAACTAAAAAATATATGGATGAAGAATTTTGTAATGATCTGATGCATTTAAGAATGTTAGTTATAGTACTGGGCGCCATTTTTGTTACAAAATTAATGATATTAAGATTGTATTTTCGTTCTATCTGTAGGAAAGTAGACGTACTTTTTTCCTTTTCTATTAACTTTAAACTTGTCTTTGCTTATAGATAAGAATGGAGTTTCAAGACATACTGTGTTTATCTTATAATACTTATACCATTCAGAGTGACTGTCAAAGGCCTATGCACGCCAATGAAACTACTAATGAATTTACTCAAACTAAAAAGAATAAATTGACTTCTAACGCACGGCCATATTTTAGAGTGTGAAGGTTGATGATGTTTTCCTGCTGATTGTAAGTATTGTAATACTTGTTTTAAAACAACTAAAAAATATATGGATGAAGACCATTTTGTAATGATCTGATGCATTTAAGAATGTTGCTTATAGTACTGGGCGCCATTTTCTGTTAAAAAATAAATGATATTAAGATTGTATTTTCGTTCTATCTGTAGGACAGTAGAAGTACTTTTTCCTTCTCTGCAAACTTTAAATTTGTCTTTGCTTATAGATAAGTATGGAGTTTCAAGACGTACTGTGTAAAAGTCAACTGTATGTTGACTTATGAGTTAGAAGGCTCGGATGTGAACTTCGATGATTCGGTTAGTTCCGAGAGAGGATTTATGACTTAGGAGAGTGATCGGAATTAGTTTTGGAGGTTCCGTGTAGAATTAGGCTTGAATTGGTGAAGTTAGAATTTTGGCGATTTCCGGTTGATAGGCGAGATTTTGATCCGAGGGTCGGAATGGAATTCCGAAAGTTGCTGTAGCTTCGATATGTGATTTATGACTTGTGTGCAAAATTTCAGGTCATTCGGACTTGGTTTGGTTGGGTTTAGATCAAAATAGCGACTTAGAAGATTTTGATAAACCTTAGGCTTGAATCCGACGTGAATTGGTGTTGATAAGTTGTTTTGAACGTTCCGAAGGTTGGAACAAGTTTGAATAATGTTATGGGACATGTTGGCATGTTTGGTTGAAGTCCCGAGGGCCTCGAATGGATTTTGGATGGTTGATGGAGCTTAACTTTGGCATTTCAAGAATGTGTCGATGTCGTATCTTCAAGAATAAGTGGTGTAATATTATGCAAATGGACTCAAAATTCAGTTTTTATTGAAGCATTAGATCCGTATCGAAATTTCGGAGCCATAGCAAAAAGAATCGTCCAATTCGTACATTGTATGAGAAAGTTATGCCTATTTTCGTGTCAAGGAAAAATCTGCAGAAATGTCAGATCTGCGATCGCAGATCTGACCGCAGATTGATCGCATTTTGACCGCATTTTGACACAGAACATCGCAAACTGAGACAGAACTTGGGGCGAGATTTGCGACCAAAAATGCGAACCGCAAAGGTGAAATGCGGACCGCATTTTTGGCATAGGAAATCGCATTTTTGACCTGACAGGGGTGTTTTAACCCGATTTTTGATACTTTTTAAGTAGAACTCAATGCCCATCTTGTTCTATAAAACCCATTTTTGTTACCGACGAAGAGGAACACCTCCAAACACCATAGAATCACAACAAATCAACTTCAAAACCACATCCAAAGGAGATTATCTCGTGTAAATTCTTAAAGAAGGGGGTTTGACCATTCTAAATACATTTGAAGCTAGAGAGCTCGGATTGAAACAAGTTTTGAAGCAATTCTTGGAGGGTTTCCAAGAGAAACATCGGGGTAAGTATTCCTAACTTAATTTTGAAGGAATTACCTAAGATTATAGTTATTTTTTTTAGCATTGTTACTGGTATTTGGGTTGGGAAAATTGTGGAAAACCCTAAGTCTTAGAGGTCGATCCGGTGTCGGAATTCGACAAATTTTATATGGTTGAACTCGTGAGAAGATAAGGAACCCATTGGGGTGAAAAGTACTGAATTGCAAGACATGGGCCCGGGGCTCGGGTTTTGCTAATTTTGGAATTTCTTAGTAAATTCGATTGTTTTGCTTGGGTTTTATTCCCTCAACATATTGTGACGTAATTGTTCTGAATTTGGATAGATTCGAAGCACGTGGAGGCCAATTCAAAGGGCAAGGGCGTCGCGGGCTAAGGATTTAGCCGGTTTGAGGTGAGTAATGTTTGTAAATGATGTCCTGAGGGTTGTAGTCGGGATGGTTTACTATATTTTTCCGCAATTTACTATTATTAAACCATACTTGTATTATTTTTGTATTGTTTAACTGTTATAATGAAGTTAGTTTGGATTGGCTGGCCTTGTCTTCATGAGAGGCGCCATCACGACCGGGTTGGGATTTTGGGTCCTGACATTTTGTTAAAAAATAAATGATATTAAGATTGTATTTTTGTTCTATCTGTAGGACAGTAGAAGTACTTTTTCCTTCTCTGTAAACTTTAAATTCGTCTTTGCTTATAGATAAGTATGGAGTTTCAAGACGTACCGTGTTTATCCTATAATACATTAACCATTCAGAGTGACAGTCAAAGGCCTATGCACGCCAATGACACTATTAATGAATTTACTCAAACTAAAAAGAAAAAATTGACTTCTAAAGCATGGCCATATTTTAGACTGTGATGGTTGATGATGTTTTCCTGATGATTGTAAGTATTGTAATACTTGTATTAAAACAACTAAAAAATATATGGATGAAGACCATTTTGTAATGATTTGATGCATTTAAGAATGTTGCTTATAGTACTGGCCGTCATTTTTTGTTATAAAATTAACGAATTTAAGATTGTATTTTATTTTGATCTGTAGGACTGTAGAAGTACTTTTTCCTTCTCTGTAAACTTTAAACTTGTCTTTGCTTATAGATAACTATGGAGTTTCAAGACGTACTGTGTTTATCTTATAATACTTTTACCATTCAGAGTGACAGTCAAAGGCCTATGCACGCTAATGAAACTACTAATGAATTTACTCAAACTAAAAAGAAAAAATTGACTTCTAAAGCATGGCCACATTTTAGACTGTGATGGTTGATGATGTTTTCCTGGTGATTGTAAATATTGTAATACTTGTATTTAAACAACTAAAAAATATATGGATGAAGACCATTTTGTAATGATCTGATGCCCTTAAGAATGTTACTTATAGTACTGGGCGCCATTTTTTTTACAAAATTAATGATTTTAATATTGTATTTTCGTTCTATCTGTAGGACAGTAGAAGTACTTTTTCCTTCTCTGTAAACTTTAAACTTGTCTTATGCTTATAGATAAGTATGGAATTTCGAGACGTGCTGTGTTCATGTCACGACCCAAAATCCTAACCCGGTCATGATGGCGCCTCTCCTGAAGACAAGGCCAGCCGTTTCAAACCAAACTTCATTTAAACAGCTAACAATAGGAAAATAAAATAAGTACGGTTTAATAACAGTAATTTACGAAAAAAGATGGTAAGTCATCCCGACTATAGCCCTCAGATCAGGGTGTCACAAAGTCATGAGCCACTAATGAAATCCTAATAATAAAATAACTATTACAATATCTTTGGCACAATTTTTGGAAGAAAGTGGAAACAACAAAATAAAAGAGATACGGGGCTGTGGACGCGAACAGCTACCTCGTAGTCTCCGAATCACCGCCCTGACAGTAGTAATCAATGCCTCGGAGCAGAACCGATAGCGCCTGAATCTGCACACATGGTGCATGGAGTAATGTGAGTACTTCCAACTCAGTGAGTAATACACATAAATAATGACTGAAAGTAAGAAAACACATAATGCACAAGGCAATCCATAATGAAGTAATGAAATATCAGTGAAATAGTAAACCAGTGTAAATTCAAGTAGAAACTCCTTTCCACAAGTAAAACATGTGCATCTTTCAAGTAAATAACGTGAAGTAAAAGAAAGCACTTTAAAAACGCCCCTCGGGCTCAACATCATTTAAAAACAATAAAATCTCCCCAGCTCTGGTTACCAGTTGTCATTGTTACCAACTGTAACATCCCTGGGTTCAGTATCATTTAAAATAGCAAAATCTTTCATACTCCGGTTGCCAGTTGTCATTGTTACCAACTGTAACCTACAGTTGTCATTGTTACCAACTGTAATTATCATAATGGGTACGTTGCGCTCACTGTGGGTGGTTCAGACTCCGGGAGGGGCTTCTTACGTCCCAAGCGCTATATCATATCTCGTGGCGGCGTGCCACCCGATCCCATTTACATCATATCCGTGGCGGCGTGCCACCCGATCCATTTTAAAATCATTTGAAAACATCAGTTAGTTTCAAAACTGAGTTCAAATAATGATTCAAATCATTAACAAATACCCCCGAAGGGTTTAGATAACCGGTGTGAAGCCCAAATATGATTTCAGTAAACAGTGATAAATTACCCCTGAAGGGTTCACATAACTGGCACGAAGCCCAAATATGGCTAGAAGCCCAAATCATTATATTATCAAATCAGTTCCAATCAAATAGGCAGTAAAAATCATCAATCGGGACGGACCAAGTCACAATCCCCAGTAGTAAATGACCCCACGCTCATCATCGAGCGTGTGCCTTACTTCAATATAGCACTACGATGTGCAATCCGGGGCTTCAAACCCTCAGAGCATCATTTACAATCATTACACACCTCAAACCGGCTAAATCCTTAGCCCGCGATGCCTTTGCCCTTTGAATTGGCCTCCACGTGCGTCGAATCTACTAAAATTCATAACAATTATGTCACAATATGTTGAGGGAATAAAACCCAAGCAAAAACAATCGAAATTACTAAGAAATCCCGAAATTAGCAAAACCCGAGCCTCGGGCCCACATCTCGAAATTCAGAAATTTTTACATCAACGGGTTCCTTGTCTCCCCACGAGTTCACCCATACAAAA
>MCJB01000588.1:0-18220 GCA_002018475.1 Nicotiana obtusifolia | reverse complement strand
ATGCTGGACTCATAAGAGTCATACTACCATGGTGAAATAATAATATATCAATCCTCCCATAAGAGGGGAAACAATATACGTACTGCTACCTAGAGTATCTTTGGGGTTCGTTCATTGCATTGTGTACAGTCAGAGTCGTGCAAAAGAAGGAAAAGGATAGTCTCACATACCTTGCAATACTTTCCAATCTCAAGCTATGAAACTTTCCACGACTTCTTAGTCTACAATAAGAGAAATGATACTACCGTTATCGTTCAGGCGTCGCAACTATTATGTATCGACTGTAACCTATTTTGCAATAAAACGGACAGCACCTCCCCTATATATATGACTTCACACAAGTCCAAACAGTCACCAAACAGCAAAACAACATCAATAAGAATCATATTGAGCCTCCCAAAACAGTCCACGCACAAACCAATCACTTCATACGTACAATGGCCACTATAGTCGTGTCAAACGATCCGGAAATGGTATGAACAACTATCAGGCCACAACCCTAAACATATATGGTGTTTCTCCACACCCTTCCTCATCCAAAACTCCACAAATCAGTAGTATAACACGCAGCTTTACAGCAACACAAAACAGTTCACAAAACAGTTCGCTACAAGTGAATAACTCGAACTCACGGCTTCCGATCATCGTCCCGTGAGTTCTTACACACATAGAACGACTTACCAAGAATTAACAGTAGAAAAAATGTATTAAATAGATCAGTAAACTCACCTTGCTTGTTAGATAACTCAGCCCTTGCTTTGGTTCCTCAAACTCTAGGGTTTACCTTCAACTAGAACTTGAAAGAGGGAAAAATCGATTAGGGTTTGTTTGGGATTATTTTGGGGAGGGGTTGCAGGGGTTCTTTTTGTTTTTGAGGCTGTGAAATAATAGTGAATTATCTGGCTTTAGAAGCTTTTAAAAGCCTTCTCTTAACTGACTTTGGGCTTTTTTAAATTTTTGCCCTAAATTTTGGCAAGTAGGTGATGCACCTACTTGTCACCTACCAGCCTGCGCAGTTCTACGGAAATACAATTATCTCAATACTCCGATATCGTATTGACAAACGGTTTAATGCATTGGAAACTAAACTCATAGACCTTTAATTTGGTAGGTAGATCACCCCGTAATTCCTTGTAAATTGGGAGAGAATCGCATAAATATTTGACCTAGCATTTAAGTAAAATTGTGAACCTAAGTTGCGACAACTTTTGTCGACTTTTGTTTCATAACTCGTTTGATTTCAAGACTTATGAAACGGATATCATATCATTCAAATACCTTAAAACATGACATCTTGGTAATGTTAAACACCTCTCCATTTTCTCAAAAACGCGAGTTACAACATCCTTAACTCGTTTATCCTCTAATACTTGTTAACCGCCCTTATACACCTTTGCATCGTTTAGGACCAATAGGACTAAACTCTTATTGTCTCAAAGGTAATTCGCTTCTCGAACCAAGGTAGACTATCTTACGGTGTAATCTAACACGTACAAATATGGGTTATAACATAAAATAAAGTCAACTAAGGAGTGGAGACCTATGTTGGAAAAATGGACTAGGGTGTGGAGACCCTATATCTAAGATAAATCAACTAGGGAGTGAAGACCCTATGTTGGAAAAGAAGATTAGAGAGTGGAGACCCTATGTCTAATATAAAGTCAACTAAGGAGTGGAGACCTTATGTTGAAAAATGAACTAAGGAGTGGAGACCCTATATCCAAAATGAAATCAACTACGGAGTACAGACCCTATTTTGGAAAAGAAGACTAGGGAGTGGATACCATATTTCTAAGATAAATCAACTAAGTAGTGGAGACCCTATGTTGGAAAAGAGACTAGGGAGTGCAGACCGTATGCCCAAAATGAAATATACAAGGGAGTGGAGACCCTATGTTTCAAAAAGAGACTAGGGAGTGGAAACCCTATGTCTAAAATAAAATCAATTAGGGAGTGGAGACCCTATGTTGGAAGAGTAGACTAAGGGGTAGAGACCCTATGTCCAAAATAAAATCAACTAGGTAATGGAGACCCTATGTTGGAAAGAGTCTAGGGAACGGAGACCCTATGTCCAAAATAAAATCAACTATGAAGTGGAGACCCTATGTTGGAAAACAAGATTAGGGAGTGGAGACCCTATATATAATATAAAGTCAAAAAAGGAGTGGAGACCCTATGTTGGAAAGAGTCTAGGGAACGGAGACCCTATGTCCAAAATGAAATCAACTATGAAGTGGAGACCGTATGTTGGAAAAGAGACTAGGGAGTGGAGACCCTATGTCTAAAATGAAATCAACTAGGGAGTGGAGACCCTATGTTTGAAAAAGAGACTAGGGAGTGGAAACCCTATGTCTAAGATAAATAAACTAGGGAGTGGAGACCCTATGTTAGAAAAGAAGACTAAGGAGTGGAGACCCTATGTCTAAAATATCATCAACTACGGAGTAGCGACCCTACGTTGGAAAGAGACTAGGGAGTGGAGATCCTATGTGTAAAATGGAATCAACAAGGGAGTGCAGACCCTATGTTGGAAAGAGACTAGGTAGTGGAGACCCTATTTTTGAAAGAGAATAGGGAGTGGAGTCCCTATGTCTAAAATAAAATCAACTATGAACGGGAGACCCTTTGTCTAAAATAAAATAATCTCGGGAGTGGAGACCCTATGTTGGAAAAGAGAACTAGGGAGTGGAGAACCTATGTCTAAAATGAAGTCAACTAAGGAGTGGAGACCTATGTTAGAAAAAGGGACTAAGGAGTGGAGACACTATGTTGAAAAAGAAGACTAGGGAGTGGAGACCCTATGTGATAAATAAAATCAACTAAGGAGTGGAGACCCCATATCTAAAATAAAATTAACTATGAAGTGGAGACCCTAAGTTGGAAAAGTAGACTAGGGAGTGGAGACCATATTTCTAAATTAAAATCAACTAGGGAGTGGATATCTTATGTTGGAAAAGATGCTAGGGAGTGGACACCCTACGTCTGCAACAAATTCTACTAGGGATAAAAGACGTTATGTTTGAAAAGAGACTAGGGAGTAGAGACCCTATGTCAAAAATAAAATCAACTAGGGAGTGGAGACCCTATGTTGGAAAAAGATATTAGGGAGTGGAGACCCTATGTTGGAAAAGGGACTAGAGAATCGAGAACCTATGTCTAAAGTAAAATCAACTACGAAGCGGAGACCCTATGTTTGAAAAAGAGACTAGGGAGTGGAAACCCTATGTCTAAGATAAATCAACTAGGGAGTGCGGACCCTATGTTAGAAAAGAAGACTAGGGAGTGCAGACCCTATGTCTAAAATACCATCAACTACGGAGTAAAGACCCTATGTTGCAAAAGAGACTAGGGAGTGGAGATCCCATGTCTAAAATGGAATCAACAAGGGACTGGAGACCCTATGTTGGGAAGGCTAGTAGGTATTCGAAACCCTATGTCTAAAATAAAATCAACTAGGGAGTGGACACCCTATGTTGGAAAGAGACTAGGGACTGGTGACCCTATGTTTGAAAGAGAATAGGTAGTGGAGACCCTATGTCTAAAATAAAATCAACTAGGAAGTGCAGACCCTTTGTCTAAAATAAAATCATCTAGGGAGTGGAGACCCTATGTCTAAAATGAAGTCAACTAAGGAGTGGGGACCTATGTTGGAAAAACGGACTAGGGTGTGGAGACCCTATATCTAAGATAAGTCAAGTAGGGAGTGAAGACCCTATGTTGGAAAAGAAGACTGGGGAGTGGAGACCCTATGTCAAAAATAATATCAATTAGGAAGTGGAGACCCCATTCCTAAAATAAAATCAACTTGGGAGTGGAGACCCTAAGTTGGAAAAGTAGACTAAGGAGTGGAGACCCTATTTCTAAATTAACATCAACTAGGGAGTGGATACCTTATGTTGGAAAAGAGACTAGGGAGTGGACACCCTATGTATGCAATAAATTCTACTAGGGAGAAAAGACGGTATGTTTGATAAGAGACTAGGGAGTAGAGACCCTATGTCCAAAATAAAATCAGCTAGGGAAGTGGAGACCCTATGTTGGAAAAAGAGATTAGGGAGTGGAGACCCTATGTTGGAAAAGGAACTAGAGAATGGAGACCCTATATCTAAAGTAAAATCAACTAGGAAGTGGAGACCCTATGTTGGAAAAGAAGATTAGGGAGTGGAGACCCTATGTCTAATATAAAGTCAACTAAGGAGTGGAGACCTTATGTTGAAAAATGGACTAGGGAGTGGAGACCCTGTATCTAAAATGAAATCAACTAGGGAGTAGAGACCCTATTTTGGAAAAGAAGACTAGGGAGTGGAGACCATATGTCTAATATAAATCAACTAAGGAGTGCAGACCCTATGTTGGAAAAGAGACTAGGGAGTGCAGACCGTATGCCTAAAGTGAAATCTACAAGGGAGTGGAGACCCTATGTTTCAAAAAGAGACTAGGTTGTGGAAACCATATATCTAAAATAAATTCAACTAGGGAGTGGAGACCTTATCTTCCAAGAGTAGACTAGGGAGTGGAGAACCTATTTCTATATTAAAATCGACTAGGGAATGGAGACCCAATGTTGGAAAAGTGACTAGGGAGTGGAGACCCTATGTCTGAAATAAATTCTACTAGGGAGAGAAGATGCTATGTTGGAAAAGAGACTAGGGAGTAGAGACCCTATATCCAAAATAAAATCAACTAGGAAGTAGAGACCCTATGTTGGAAATGAGACTAGATAATGGAGACCCTATGCCTAAAATAAAATCAACTAGGTAGTAGAGACCCTATGTTGGAAAAGAAAATTAAGGAGTAGTGACCCTATGTCTAATATAAAGTCAAAATAGGAGTGGAGACCCTATGTTGAAAAAGGGACTAGAGAGTGGAGACCCTATGTCTAAACTGAAATAAACTTGGGAGTAGAGACCGTATTTTGGAACAGAAAACTAGGGAGTTGAGACCTTATGTCTAAGATAAATCAACTAAGGAGTGGAGACCCTATGTTGGAAAGAGTCTAGGGAGCTGTGACCCTATGTCCAAAATAAAATCAACTAGGAAATGAAGACCCTATGTTGGAAAGAGACTAAGGAGAGGAGACCCTATGTTTTAACAGAGACTAAAGAGTGGAGACCCTCGCTCTAAAATAAAATAAATTAGAGAGTGGAGACCCTATGTTGGAAAAGAGACTAGAAAATGGAGACCCTATGTCTAAAGTAAAATCAACTAGGAAGTGGAGACACTATGTTGGAAAAGAAAATTAGGGAATGCAGAGCCTATGTCTAATATAAAGTCAACTAATGAGTGGAGACACTATATTGAAAAAGGGACTCGGGAGTTGAGACCATATGTCTAAAATGAAATCAACTAGGGAGTAGAGACCCTATTTCGGAAAACAAGAATAGGGAATGGAGACCATATGTCTAAGATAAGTCAACTAAGGAGTAGAGACCGTATGTTGGAAGGAGTCTAGGGAGCGAAGACCCTATGTCCAAAATAAAAGCAACTAGGAAATGGAGACCCTAAGTTGGAAAGAGACTAGAAAGTGGAGATCCTATGTCTAAAATAAAATTAACTAGGGAGTGGAGACCCTATATTGTAAAAGAGAGTAGGGAGTGCAGACCCTATGCCTAAAATGAATCAACAAGGGAGTGGAGACCCTGCGTTTCAAAAAGAGACTAGGGAGTGGAAACCCTATGTCTAATATAAATTAACTAATGAGTGGAGACCCTATGATGCAAAAAGAATAGGGAGTGGAGACCCTATGTTGGAAAGGAGATTAGGGATTGGAGACCCTATATCTAAAATAAAATCAACTAACTTCTGGAGACTCTATGTTCGAAAGAGAATAGGGTGTAGAGACCCTATGTCTAAGATACATCAACTAGGGCGTAAAGTCCCTATGTTGGAAAGAGACTAGGGATTGGAGACCCTATGTCTAAAATAAAATCAACTCGGAAGTGGAGACCCAATATCTAAAATAAAATCATCTAGGGAGTGGAGACTCTATGTTGGAAAAGAAGACTAAAGAGTGGAGACTCTATGTCTAAAATGAAGTCGACTAAGGAGTGGAGACCCTATGTTGGAAAAAGAGACTAGGGTGTAGAGACCCTATATCTAAGATAAATCAACTAGGGAGTGAAGACCCTATGTTGGAAAAGAAGACTAGGGAGTGGAGACCCTATGCCTAAAATAAAATTCACTAGGGAGTTGAAACACTATGTCTAAAATACAATCAACTATGGAGTGGAGACCCTGTGTCGGAAAAGTAGACTAGGGAGTGGAGATCCTATTTCTAAATTAAAATCAACTAAGGAATGGAGACCCAATGTTGGAAAAGAGACAAGGGAGTGGAGACTCTATGTTTGAAATATCATCGACTACGGAGTGGATACCCTATGTTTGAAAAGAGAGTAGGGAGTGGAGACCCTATGTCTGAAATAAATTCTACTAGGGAGAGAAGACTCTATGTGGGGAAAGAGACTAGGAAGTAGAGACCCTATATCCAAAATAAAATCAACTAGGAAGTGGACACCCTATGTTGGAAATGAGACTAGAGAATGGAGGCCCTATACCTAAAATAAAATCAACTAGGTAGTGGAGACCCTATGTTGGAAAAGAAGATTAGGGAATGGAGACCCTATGTCTAATATAAAGTCAACTAAGGAGTGGAGACCTTATGTTGAAAAATGGACTAGGGAGTGGAGACCCTATATCTAAAATGAAATCAACTAGGGAGTAGAGACCCTATTTTGGAAAAGAAGACTAGGGAGTGGAGACCATATGTCTAATATAAATCAACTAAGGAGTGCCGACCCTATGTTGGAAAAAAGACTAGGGAGTGCAGACCGTATGCCTAAAGTGAAATCTACAAGGGAGTGGAGACCCTATGTTTCAAAAAGAGACTAGGTTGTGGAAACCATATGTCTAAAATAAAATCAACTTGGGAGTAGAGACCGTGATTTGGAAAGGAAGACTAGGGAGTGGAGACCTTATGTCTAAGATAAATCAACTAAGGAGTGGAGACCCTATGTAGAAAAGAGTCTAGGGAGCGGAGACCCTATGTCCAAAATAAAATCAACTAGGAAATGGAGATCCTAAGTTGGAAAGAGACTAGGGAGTGGAGATCCTATGTCTAAAATGAAATCAACTAGGGAGTGGAGACCCTATATTGTAAAAGAGAGTAGGGAGTGCAGACCCTATGCCTAAAATGAAATCAACAAGGGAGTGGAGACCCTATGTTTCAAAAAGAGACTAGGGAGTGGAAACCCTATGTCTAAGATAAATCAACTAGGGAGTGGAGACCCTATGATGGAAAAAGACTAGGGAGTGGAGACCCTATGTTTAAATTGAAATCAACTAGGGAGTGGAGACCCTATGTCTAAAATAAAATCAACTAGGGTCTGGAGACCCTATGTTCGAAAGAGACTAGGGATTGGAGACCCTATGTCTAAAATAAAATCAACTCGGAAGTGGAGACCATTGTTAAAATAAAATCATCTAGGGGGTGGATACCTTATATTGGAAAAGAAGACTAGGGAGTGGAGACTCTATGTCTAAAATGAAGTCGACTAAGGAGTGGAGACCGTATGTTAGAAAAAGAGACTAGGGCGTGGAGACCCTATATCTAAGATAAATCAACTAGGGAGTGAAGACCCTATGTTGGAAAAGAAGACTAGGGAGTGGAGACCCTATGTCAAAAATAAAATCAACTAGCGAGTGAAGACCCCATGTCTTAAATAAAATCAACTACGGAGTGGAGTCCCTAAGTTTGAAAAGTAGACTAGGGAGTGGATACCCTATTTCTAAAATAAAATCAACTAGGGTGTGGAGACCTAATGTTGGAAAAGAGACTATGGAGTAGAGACTCCATGTCTGAAATATCATCGACTAGGGAGTGGATACCCTATATTTGAAAAGAGAGTAGGGAGTGGAGTCCCTATGTTAGAAATAAATTTTACTAGGAAGTGGAGACCCTATATCCAAAATAAAATCAACTAGGAAGTGGAGACCCTATGTTGGAAATGAGACTAGAGAATGGAGACCCTATACCTAAAATAAAATCAACTAGGTAGTCGAGACCCTATGTTAGAAAAGAAGATTAGGGAATGGAGACTCTATGTCTAATATAAAGTCAACAAAGGAGTGGAGACCTTATGTCTAAGATAAATCAACTAAGGAGTGGAGACCCTATGTTGGAAAGAGTCTAGGAGCGGTGACCCTATGTCCAAAATAAAATCAACTAGGAAATGGAGACCCTAAGTTGGAAAGAGACTGGGGAGTGGAGACCCTATGTTGGAACAGAGACTAGGGAGTGGAGACCATCGCTCTAAAATAAAATAAATTAGGGAGTGGAGACCCTATGCTGGAAAAGAAGATCAATGAGAGAAGAGCTTATGTCTAATATAAAGTCAACTAAGGAGTGGAGACCATATGTTCAAAAAGGGACTAGTGAGTGGAGACCCTATGTCTAAAATGAAATCATTGTGGGAGTAGAGACCTTATTTTGGAAAAGAAGACTAGGGAGTGGAGACCATATGTCTAAGATAAATCTACTAAGGAGTGGAGACCGTATGTTGGCAAGAGTCTAGGGAGCGGAGACCCAGAGGCCCTATGTCCAAAATAAAACCAACTAGGAAATGGAGACCCTAAGTTGGAAAGAGACTAGGGAGTGAAGATCCTATGTCTAAAATAAAATCAACTAGGGAGTGGAGACCCTATTTTGGAAAAGAGAATAGGGAGTGCAGACCCTATGCCTAAAAAGAAATCAACAAGGGAGTGGAGAACCTATGTTTCAAATAGAGAATAGGGAGTGGAAACCCTATGTCTAAGATAAATAAACTAGGAAGTGGAGACCCTATGATGGAAAAAGACTGAAGAATGGAGACCCTATGTTTGAATAAAATCAACTAGGGAGTGGAGACCCTATGTCGAGAAGGAGACTAGTGATTGGAAACCCTATGTCTAAAATAAAATCAACTAGGGTGTGGAGACCCTATGTTCGAAGGGGACTAGGGTGTGGAGACCCTATGTCTAAGATACATCAACTTGGGAGTAAAGACCCTATGTTGGAAAGAGACTAGGGATTGGAAACTCTATGTCTAAAATAAAATCAACTAGGACGTGGAGATACTATGTCTAAAATAAAATCATCTACGTAGCGGAGACCTTATGTTGGAAAAGAAGACTAGGGAGTGGAGATTCTATGTCTAAAATGAAGTCAACTAGGGAGTGAAGACCCTATGTTGGAAAACAAGACTAGGAAATGGAGACCCTATGTCTAAAATAAAATCAACTAAGGAGTGGAAACCCTATGTCTAAAATAAAATCAACTAGGGAGTGGAGAGACCCTATGTTGGAAAAGTAGACTAGGGAGTGGAGACCCTATTTCTAAATTAAAATAAACTAGGGAGTGGAGCCCCAATGTTTGAAAAGAGACTAGGGAGTGGATACTCTATGTCTGAAATATCATCGACTAGGGAGTGGATACCCTATGTTTGTAAAGAGAGCAGGGACTGGAGACCCTATGTCTGAAATAAATTCTACTAGGGAGAGAAGTCGCTATGTTGGAATAGAGACTAGGGAGTAGAGACCCTATGTCCAAAATAAAATCTACTAGGGAGTGGAGACCCTATGTTGGAAATGAGACTAGAGAATGGAGACCCTATGCCTAATATAAAGTCAAAAAAGGAGTGGAGACCCTATGTTGAAAAAGGGACTAGGGAGTGGAGACCCTATGTCTAAAATGAAATCAACTAGGGTGTAGAGACCGTATTTTGGAAAAGAAGACTAGGGAGTGGATACCTTATGTCTATAATAAATCAACTAAGGAGTGGAGACCCTATGTTGGAAAGAGTCTAGGGAGCGGAGACCATATGTCCAAAATAAAATCAACTACGAATTGGAGACCTTATGTTCGAAAAGAGACTAGGGAGTGGAGAACCTATGTCTAAAATTAAATCAACTAGGTAGTAGAGACCCTATGTTGGAAAAGAAGATTAGGGAGCGGAGACCCTATGTCTAATATAAAGTCAAAAAAGGAGTGGAGACCCTATGTTGAAAAAGGGACTAGGGAGTGGAGACCCTATTTCTAAAATGAAATCAATTAGGGAGTAAAAACCCTATGTCTAAAATGAAATCAACAAAGGAGTGGAGACCGTGTTTGAAAAAGAGTCTAGGGAGTGGAAACCCTATGTCTAAGATAAATCAAGTAGGGAGTGGAGACCCTATGATGGAAAGAGACTATGGATTGGAGACCTTATGTGTAAAATAAAATAATATAGGGAGTGGAGACGCTATGACTAAGATAAATCAACTAGGGAGTGGAGACCCTATGTGTAAAATAAAATCAACTAGGAAGTTGAGACCTTATGTGTAAAATAAAATAATATAGGGAGTGGAGACGCTATGTCTAAGATAAATCAACTAGGGAATGGAGACCCTATGTTGGAAAGAGAGTAGAGAGTGGAGACCCTATGCCTAAAATAATTCAACTAGGTAGTAGAGGTCCTATGTTGGAAAAGAAGAATAGGGAGTGGAGACCCTATGTCTAATACAAAGTCAAAAAAGGAGTGGAGAACCTATGTTGAAAAAGGGACTAGGCAGTGGAGACCCTATGTCTAAAATGAAATCAACTAGGGAGTAGAGACCGTATTTGAAAAAGAATACTAGTGAGTGGAGACCTTATGTCTAAGATAAATCCACTAAGGAGCGGAGACCCTATGTTGGAAAGAATCTAAGGAGCAGAGACCCTATGTCGAAAATAAAATCAACTACGAAGTGGAGACCCTATGTTGAAAAAGAAACTAGGGAGTGGAGACCCTATGATTGAAAAAGAGACTAAGGAGTGGAAACCCTACGTCTAAGATAAATCAACTAGGCAGTGGAGACTCTATGTTAGAAAAGAAGACTAGGGAGTGGAGACCCTATGTCTAAAATATCATCAACTACAGAGTGGAGACCCTATGTTGGAAAGAGGCTAGGGAGTGGAGATCCTATGTTTAAAATGAAATCAACAAGGGAGTGGAGACCCTATGTTGGGAAGAAGACTAGCGATTCGAGACCCTATGTGTAAAATAAAATCAACTAGGGAGTGAAGACCCTATGTTGGAAAGAGACTAGGGAGTGGAGACCCTATTTTTGAAAGAGAACAGAGAGTGGAGACCCTATGTCTAAAATAAAATCAACTGGGAAGTGGAGACCCTTTGTCTAAAATTAAATCATCTAGGGAGTGGAGACCCTATATTTTAAAAGAGGATTAGGGAGTGGAGACCCTATGTCTAAAATGAAGTCAACTAAGGAGTGGAGACCTATGTTAGAAAAAGGGACTAAGGAGTGGAGACCCTATGTCTAAGATAAATTAAATAGGGAGTGAAGATCCTATGTTGGAAAAGAAGACTAGGGAGTGGAGACCCTATGTCAAAAATAAAATCAACTAGGGAGTGAAGACCCCATGTCTAAAATAAAATCCACTACGGAGTGGAGACCATAAGTTGGAAAAGTAGATTAGGGAGTGGAGACTCTATTTTTAAACTAAAATTAACCAGGGAGTGGATACCTTATGTTGGAAAAGAGACTAGGGAGTGGACACCCTATGTCTGCCATAAATTCTACAAGGGAGAAAAGACGCTATGTTTAGTAAGAGACTAGGGAGTAGAGACCCTATGTCCAAAACAAAATCAACTAGGGAGTTGAGATCCTATGTTGGAAATGAAGACTAGGGAGTGGAGACCCTATGTCTAAAATAAAATCAACTATGAATTGGAGACCCTATGTTGAAAAAGTTTACTAGGAAGTGCAGACGCTATTTCTATAATAAAATCAACTAGGGAGTTGAGATCCTGTGTATGAAAAGAGACTAGGGAGTGGAGACCCTCTGTCTAAAATGAAATCCACTAGAGAGTGGAGACCCTATATTGGAAAGAGAGTAGAGAGTGGAGACACTATGTTTAAAATAAACTTTTAAAATCAACTAGGGAGTAGAGACCCTATATTGGAAAAGAAGATTAGACAGCGGAGACCCTATGTCTAATATTAAGTCAACTAAGGAGTGGAGACCCTATTTTGAAAAAGGGACTACGGTGTGGAGTCTCTATGTCAAAAATGAAATCAACTAGGGAGTAGAGACCCTATTTGGGAAAAGAAGACTTGGGAGTGGAGACCTTATGTCTAAGATAAACTAACCAAGAAGCGGATACCCTATGTTGGAAAGAGTCCAGGGAGCGGAGACCCTATGTTTGATAAAAAGACTATGGAGTGGACACCCTACGTCTAAGATAAACCAACTGGGGAGTGGAGACCTTTGTTGCAAAAGAAGACTAGGGAATGGATACCCTTTGTCAAAAATATCATCAGCTACAGAGTGGAGACCCTAGCTTGGAAAGAGACTAAGGAGTGGAGATCCTATGTCTAAAGTAAAATCAACTAGGAAGTGGAGATCTTATGTCTAAAATGAAATCAACAAAGGAGTGGAGACCCTATGTTTGAAAAATAGACTAGGGAGTGGAAACCCTATGTCTATGATAAATCAAGTAGGGAGTAGAGACCCTATGATGGAAAGGGACTAGGGAGTGGAGACCCTATTTTTAAAATTAAATCAACTAGGGAGTGGAGACCCTATGTTGGGAATGAGACTAGGGATTGGAGACCCTATATCTAAAATAAAATCAACTAGGGAGTGGAGACCCTATGTTGGAAAGAGACTAGGGAGCGGAGACCCTATATCTAAAATAAAATCAACTAGGAAGTGGAGACCCTCTGTGTAAAATAAAATTATCTAGGGAGTGGAGACCCTATGCTGGAAATGAGACTAGAGAGTGGAGACCCTATGCCTAAAATAAAATCAACTACGTAATAGAGACCCTATGTTGGAAAAGAAGATTAGGGAGTGGAGACCCTATGTCTAATATAGAGTCAAAAAAGGAGTTGAGACCCTATGTTGAAAAAGGGACTAGGGAGTGGAGACCCTATGTCTAAAATGAAATCTTCTAGGGAGTAGAGACCGTATTTTGGAAAAGAATACTAGAGAGTGGAGACCTTATGTCTAAGATAAATCAACTAAGGAGGGGAGACCCTATGTTGGAAAGATTCTAAGGAGCGGAGACCCTTTGTCGAAAATAAAATCAACTACGAAATGGAGACCCTATGTTTGAAAAGAGACTCGGGAGTTGAGACCCTATATGTTAAAGGAAATCTACTAGGGAGTAGACACCCTATGTTTGAAAAAGAGACTGGGGAGTGGATACCCTATGTCTAAGATAAATCAACTAGGGGGTGGAGAACCTATGTTAGAAAAGAAGATTAGGGAGTGGAGGCCCTATGTCTAAAATATCATCAACTACTGAGTGGAGACCCTATGTAAGAAAGAGACTAGGGAGTGGAGATCCTATGTCTAAAATGAAATCAACAAGGGAGTGGAGACCCTATGTTGGGAAGGAGAATAGCGATTCGAGACCCTATGTCTAAAATAAAATCAACTAGGGAGTGGAGACCCTATGTTGGAAAGAGACTATGGATTGGAGACCCTATGTTTGAAAGAGAATAGGGAGTGGAGACCCTATGTCTAAAATAAAATCAACTAGGAAGTGGAGACCCTTTGTGTAAAATAAAATCATCTAGGGAGTGGAGACCCTATGTTGGAAAAGAGGACTAGGGAGTGGAGACCCTACGTCTAAAATAAAGTCAACTAAGGAGTGGAGACCTATGTTGGAAAAAAGGACTAGGTTTTGGAGACCCTATATCTAAGATAAATCAACTAGGGAGTGAAGTCTCTATGTTGTAAAAGAAGACTAGGGAGTGGAAACCTTATGTCAAAAATAAAATCAACTAGGGAGTGGAGACCCCATGTCTAAAATAAAATCAACTACGGAGTGGAGGCCCTAAGTTGGAAAAGTAGTCTAGGGAGTGAAGACCCTATTTCTAAATTAAAATAAACTAAGGAGTGGATACCTTATGTTGGAAAAGAGATTAGGGAGTGGACACCCTATGTCTGCAGTATTTTCTACTAGGGAGAAAAGACGCTATGTTTGATAAGAGACTAGGGAGTAGAGACCCTATCTCCAAAATAAAATCAACTAGGGAGTGAAAACCCTAAGTTGGAAAAGAAGACTAGGGAGTAGAGACCATACGCCTAAAATATAATAAACTATGGATTGGAGACCCTATGTTGAAAACGTTTACAAGGGAGTGGAGACCCTATGTCTATAATAAAATCAACTAGCGAGTGGAGACCCTATATCTACAATGATATCAGCTAGAGAGTGGAGACCCTATGTTGGAAAAATAGATTTGGGAGTGGAGACGCTATGTCTAAGATAAATCAACTAGGGAGTGGAGACCCTATGTTGGAAAGAGAACAGAGAGTGGAGACCCTATGTTTAAAATAAAATCAACTAGGGAATGGAGACATATGTTGGAAAAGAAGATTAGGCAGTGGAGACCCTATGTCAAATATAAAGTCAACTAAGGAGTGGAGACCCTATGTTGAAGAAGGGACTAGGGAGTGGAGACCCTATGTCTAAAATGAAATCAACTAGGGAGTAGAGACCCTATTTTGGAAAATAAGACTAGGGAGTGTAGACCTTATGTCTAAGATAAGTTAACCAAGAAGCGGAGACACTATGTTTGAAAGAGTCTAGGGAGCGGAGAACCTATGTCCAAAATAAAATAAACTAGGAAGTGGACACCCTACGTTGGAAAAGAGACTAGGGAGTGGAGACCCTATGTTTGATATAAAGACTATGGAGTGGACACCCTATGTCTAAGATAAATCAACTAGGGAGTGGATACCCTTTGTCTAAAATATCATCAGCTACAGAGTGGAGACCCCAGCTTGGAAAGAAACTAGGGAGTGGACATCCTATGTCTAAAATAAAATCAACCAGGGAGTGGAGACCCTATGTCTAAAATGAAATCAACAAGGGAGTAGAGACCCTATGTTTGAAAAAGAGACTAGGGAGTGGAAACCCTATGTCTATGATAAATCAAGTAGGGAGTGGAGACCCTATGATGGAAAGGGACTAGGGACTGGAGACCCTATATTTAAAATTAAATCAACTAGGGAGTGGAGACCCTATGTTGGGAATGAGACTAGGGATTGGAGACCCTATATCTAAAATAAAATCAACAAGGGAGTGGAGACTCTATGTTGGAAAGAGACTAGGGAGTGGAGACCCTATGTCTAAAATAAAATCAACTACGTAGTAGAGACCCTGTATTGGAAAAGAAGATTAGGGAGTGGAGACCCAATGTCTAATATAAAGTAAAAAAAGGAGATGAGACCCTATGTTGAAAAAGGGACTAGGGAGTGGAGACCCTATATCTAAAATGAAATCAACTACGGAGTAGAGACCGTATTTTGGAATAGAATACTAAGGAGTGGAGACCTTATGTCTAAGATAAATCAACTAAGGAGTGGAGACCCTTTGTTGGAAAGAATCTAAGGAGCCGAGACCCTATGTCGAAAATAAAATCAACTACGAAATGGAGACTTTATGTTGGAAAAGAGACTAGGGAGTTGAGACCCTATATCTAAAAGGAAATCAACTAGGGAGTAGAGACCCTATGTTAGAAAAAGAGACTAGGGAGTGGATATCCTATGTCTAAGATAAATCAACTAGGGAGTGGAGACCCTATGTTAGAAAAGAAGACTAGGGAGTGGAGACCCTATGTCTAAAATCATCAACTACTGAGTGGAGACCCTATGTTAGAAAGAGACTAGGGAGTGGAGATCCTATGTGTAAAATGAAATCAATAAGGGAGTGGAGACCCTATGTTGGGAAGGAGAATAGCGATTCGAGACCCTATGTCTAAAATGAAATCAACTAGGGAGTGGAGACCCTATGTTGGAAAGGGACTAGGGATTGAAGACCCTATGTTTGAAAGAGAATAGGGAGTGGAGACCCTAAGTCTAAAATAAAATCAACTAGGAAGTGGAGACCCTTTGTCTAAAATAAAATCATCTAGGGAGTGGAGACCCTAAGTCTAAAATAAAATCAACTAGGAAGTGGAGACCCTTTGTCTAAAATAAAATCATCTAGGGAGTGGAGACCCTATGTTGGAAAAGAGGACTAGGGAGTGGAGACCCTTCGTCTAAAATGAAGTCAACTAAGGACTAAGACCTATGTTGGAAAAAAGGACTAGGTTGTGGAGACCCTATATCTAAGATAAATCAACTAGGGAGTGAAGTCTCTATGTTGTAAAAGAAGACTAGGGAGTGGAGACCTTATAACAAAAATAAAATCAACTAGGGAGTGGAGACCCCATGTCTAAAATAAAATCAACTACGGAGTGGAGGCCCTAAGTTGGAAAAGTAGACTAGGGAGTGAAGACCCTATTTCTAAATTAAAATAAACTAAGGAGTGGATACCCTATGTCTGCAACAAATTCTACTAGGGAGAAAAGACGCTATGTTTGATAAGAGACTAAGGAGTAGAGACCCTATGTCCAAAATAAAATAAACTAGGGAGTGGAGACCCTAAGTTGGAAAAGAAGACTAGGGAGTGGAGCCCCCACGTCCAAAATAAAATAAACTATGGATTGGAGACCCTATGTTGAAAACGTTTACAAGGGAGTGGAGACCCTATGTCTATAATAAAATCAACTAGGGAGTGGAGACCCTATATCTATAATGAAATCAACTAGAGAGTGGAGACCCTATGTTGGAAAAATAGATTATGGAGTGGAGACGCTATGTCTAAGATAAATAAACTAGGGAGTGGAGACCCTATGTTGGAAAGAGAATAGAGAGTGGAGACCCATGTTTAAAATAAAATCAACTAGGGAGTGGAGACCCTATGTTGGAAAAGAAGATTAGGCAGTGGAGACCCTATGTCAAATATAAAGTCAACTAAGGAGTGGAGACCCTATGTTGAAGAAGGGACTGGAGACCTATGTTGGAAAAAGGGACTAGGGTGTGGAGACCCTATATCTAAGATAAATCAACTAGGGAGTGAAGACCCTATGTTGGAAAAGAAGACTAGGGAGTGAAGACCTTATGTCAAAAATAAAATCAACTAGGGAGTGGAGACCCCATGTCTAAAATAAAATCAACGACGGAGTGGAGACCCTAAGTTCGAAAAGTAGATTAGGGAGTGGAGACCCTATTTCTTAATAAAAATAAACTAGGGAGTGGATACCTTATATTGAAAAAGAGACTAGGGTCTGGACACCTTATGTCTGCAATAAATTCTACTAGGGAGAAAAGACGATACGTTTGATAAGAGACTAGGGAGTAGAGACCCTATGTCAAAAATAAAATCAACTAGGGAGTGGAGACCCTATGTTGGAAAAGAAGACTAGGGAGTGGAGACCCTATGTCTAAAATAAAATCAACTGTGGATTTGAGACCCTATGTTGAAAACGTTTACTAGGGAGTGGAGACTCTATGTCTATAATGAAATCAACTAGGGAGTTGAGATCCTGTGTATGAAAAGGGACTAGGGATTGGAGACCCTATGTCTAAAATGAAATCAACTAGAGAGTGGAGACCCTATGTTGGAAAAACAAATTTGGGAGTGGAGACGCTATGTCTAAGATAAATCAACTAGGGAGTGGAGACCTTATGTTGGAAAGAGAGTAGAGAGTGGAGACCCTATGTTTAAAAACAAATCAACTAGGGAGTGGAGACCTTATGTTGGAAAAGAAGATTAGGCAGTGGAGACCCTATGTCAAATATAAAGTCAACTAACGAGTGGATACCCTATGTTGGAAAAGGGACTAGAGAGTTGAGACCCTATGTCTAAAATTAAATCAACTAGGGAGAAGAGACCCTATTTTGGAAAAGAAGACTAGGGAGTGGAGACCTTATGTCTAAGATAAATTAACCAAGAAGCGGAGACCCTATGTCTAAAATAAAATTAACTAGGAAGTGGAGACCCTTTTTTCTAAAATAAAATCATCTCGGGATTGGAGACCCTATGTTGGGAAGGAGTATTAGGGAGTGGAGACCCTATGTCTAAAATGAAGTCAACTAAGGCGTGGAGACCTATGTTGGAAAAAGGGACTAGGGTGTGGAGACCCTATATCTAAGATAAATCAACTAGGGAGTGAAGACCCTATGTTGGAAAAGAAGACTAGGGAGTGGAAACCTTATGTCAAAAATAAAATCAACTAGGGAGTGGAGACCCCATGTCTAAAATAAAATCAACTAGGGAGTGGAGACCCTATGTTGGAAAAGAAGACTAGGGAGTGGAGACCCTATGTCTAAAATAAAATCAACTGTGGATTTGAGACCCTATGTTGA
>MCJB01000587.1:10707-22337 GCA_002018475.1 Nicotiana obtusifolia | reverse complement strand
GGGCTAAGGGTTGCAAGGGGGTAAAGGAACCTCTAGGTTGAGAGTAGGGTCATGGAACATAGGAACTTTAACGGTGAAGCGGATAGAGTTAGCAAAGATTTTCCGCAAGAAGAAGATTAATATAGCTAGTGTCCAGGAGACTAGATGGGTGGGGAATAGGGCTCGGGAGCCGATGAGTTTAAGTTGTGGTACCTAGGGGTAGTTAGCAGGAAGAATGGGTAGGCATATTAGTGGATTGGGAACTTAGATAGCTAGTGTTAGAGGTGAAGAGGGTGAATGACAGGTTTATGGCTATTAAGATAGTCGTGGGAGGGTATACCCAGAAAGTACTTAGTGCTTATGCACCTCAAGTGAGTCTGGACAAGGAGATTAAAAGGCGCTTCTGTGAAGATTTAGATGGGTTAGTACGAGGAAATCCGCTCACCGAGAAGCTTATTATAGGAGGAGACCTTAATGGCCACATTAGGATGTTGTCTGGGGGTTATGACGGCATGCATAGTGGATTCGGCTTTGAAGATAGAAACAGAGGAGCTACGTTGTTGTTGGAGTGTGCCAAAGCTTTTGATCTGGTGATTGTTAACTTGTGTTTTTCGAAGAAGGGGGAGCACCTGATCACCTTTAAGAGCACGGTGGCTAAAACTCAAATTGATTATCTACTCCTCAAGGGAATGTGATAGAGGTTTATGCGTGGATTGAAAGGTCATCCTGGGTGAGAATCTTACGACTCAGCATAGGGTATTGGTTATGGACTTAGAAATCAGGCGGACACGGAGAAAGAGGGTTCTGTCTGCCCTGCCTAGGATCAGGTGGGGTGCATTGTCTAAGGACAATGCTCAGAAGTTGGGGGAGAAGTTGTGAGCTGTAGGGGCCTAGGGGAGTAGTGGGGACGCGAGTTTTATGTGGACTATAATAGCAACTTGTATTAGAGAGGTGGCAAGAGTGTTGTTAAGGGTCTCGTAAGGTTTCTCTAGTGGCCATAAAGGGGATTGGTGGTGGAACGATGATGTTCAAGGGAAAGTGGAAGCTAAGAAAGCGGTGTATTTGAAGATTATAGAGAGCATAGGCGAGGTGGAGAAGAGGGAAAACAGAGAATGGTATAAGAAAGCTAAGAAGGAAGCGAAGTTAGCAGTTACTGTGGCTAGGACCGTGGCGTTCGTTCATATATATGAAGAGCTTGGAGAGAGGAGGGGACAAGAAAATGTACAGGGTGGACAAAGTGATAGAAAGGAAGGCCCATTATCTGGATCAAATAAAGAGCATAAAAGACGAGAAAAGTAGAGTTTTGTTGGAGGAAGCACAGATCAAGCAAAGATGGCAATCTTACTTCCACAAACATTTGAATAAAGAGGGAGATAGGAGTATTGTGTTGGGCTATTTGGAGAACTCGGAGAGCCATCGTGATTTTAGACATTGTAGACACATAAGAGTGGGGGAGGTCGAAGGGGATATGCATAGAATGAGTAGGGGTAGAGCGACCAGGCCACACGAGATCCCTGTTAAATCCTAGAAGTGCACGTGTAAGGCAGGCTTGAAATGGCTCTGTAGGTTGTTTAACGTCATTTTTAGGATGAAAAGGATGCCTAAGGAGTGGAGGGGAAGCACAATGATTCCGCTGTATAGAGCAAGAGGGATATCAAGAACTACAACAATTATAGGGGTATCAAGGTTCTAAGCCATACGATGAAAATTTGGGAGAGGGTGATAGAAGGGAGGATGAGGAGGAGTGTGTCCATTTCCGACAACCACTTTGGATTCATGCCGCAATGATCGACTACGAAAGCCATTTACCTTGTGAGGAGGATGGTTGAGCAATACAAGGCGATGCAAAAGGACTTGCATATGGTGTTCAGTGACCTAGAGAAAGCTTACAATAATGTCCCGCGAGAGGTCTATTGAGATGTTTGGAGGATAAGGGAGTGCATGTAGGCTATATTAGACCGGTTAAGGAGATGTATGAGGGAGCTAAAACACATGTAAGGGCGGCAAGAGGAAACTCGGAGTACTTTCCAGTTGAGATGGGGTTGCATCAGGGATTCGCACTTAGCCCCTTTTTATTTTCCGTGGCAATGATGCATTGATGCGACAGATCCAAGCAGAGGTGCCCTGGTTTATGTTATTTACAGATGACATAGTTCTGATAGATGAGACGTGGAGGGGTGTTTACGAGAGGCTGGAGGTCTGGAAACTTACCCTTGAGTCTAAAGGTTACAAGTTGAGTAGGATCAAGACAGAATACTTGGAGTGCAAGTTCATCAGAGTTACCCTGGAAGTGGACGTGGATGTTAGGCTTGATACTTAAGTCATTCCTAGGAGAGAGAGTTGTAAGTATCTAGGGTCTGTGATGTAGAGTGATGGTGAGATTGATGCGGATGCCAAATATTATATTGGAGCGGGGTGGATGATGTGGAGGCTTGCTTCCGGTGTCTTAGGCAGTAAGAATGTGCCATTGAGACTTAATGGTTAGTTTTACAAAGTAGTAATTAGAACGACTATGTTATATGGACCTGTGGGCGTAGTCGGTTAGATAGAATTAGGAACGAAGTTATTAGGTACAAGGTGGGAGTGGCTCTATGGAGGATAAGATGTCAGAAGGGAGGCTTCGATGATTCACGCATGTTAAAAGGAGAAGCATAGTTGCCCAGTCAGGAGGTGTGAGAGGTTGTCCTTGGGGGGTTAGAGAAGGGGAAGAGGTAGGCCAAAGAAGTCTTGGGGAGAGGTGATCAGGCGGGACATAACACAACTTGAGCTAACTGATGTGCCGGGTAATTTCGGCACATTTTGATACTACTTGCTTAGAGTTTAACTTGTTTTATGTGCAAATTCTACCGATACTTATGTAATTTTAGTGTATTTGCAGAACATCGAGTGTAACGACCCAAAAGCACGGAAAAGAGCTAAAAAGGCCAACTAAAGACAAGACAAGACTTAAACAGCACCGCAGATGTGAGAATGCGATCGCAAACAGCGAATGCGGACCGTATAGCTCACAAGCAAATCGCAAACAAGGACAGAACTCTGGGCACTCCTTCATGTCGAGAATGCGGTCGCATATGCGACCGCAAAACAAGAATGCGAATCGCAAATTTGCATTGTGAAATCGCAAACGCAAGCAGAGTTTCTGGGTGAAAATCAGGGTGAAGAATGCGATCGCATAATCGATATGCGAACCGCAATTACAGTATGCGACAAAGGCAAATCTTGGGGTTAGAAATGCGACGGAGGAAGAAGATTTGCGAACCACATATCTGTTTTGCGACAGAAATGCGGTTCGCATTATTACACCAGGGGCAAATTAGTTCGGATTTTGCCTCGGGTTTTGGGCCTTTATAAATAGGTTTAATAGGGTTTTGTGAGGGACATCTTGTCAGAATTGAGAGTACAAAGTACGGGCAATTAACTAGTTTGAATTCTTGGAAGCTTTTGGGATCAATTACCTTCTATTTTGTAAGATGATGACAATTACTATTCTTTTTTATTCAATTTTTAGCATGAGTTTTTTTTTTTTGATTGAAATTAGTTATTTATTGATAGTTTAGCAAATTTTTAGCATGAGTAGCTAAGCCCAAACGCTAAAGTTGTGAACCCTAGATGGGTATAATGCTGTTGAGATTTTGATATTGAATATGAATTTAACGGAAGATTGATATTTATTTACTTCTTATTCTTCAACCAATTGTTAGTGGTTGCAAACATTAACGAACGCCAATTTATTCTATCTTAGCTTGGAAAAGTGAGATAGAATTTGGTAGAAGTAAATAACAAAGACTCAAGGCTTTAAACCTTGTTTAATAAAATTGCTTAGGAATAAGTGGGTTTTAATTTTGCAATAATTGATTGTTCTTAATCACAACTCTTTTATATTTGGAAAAATCATAAAGAGGATATATTATCCAACTATTGGAAAATATTGGGTAGTAAATTAGGCATCAATTGCATATCAAGAAAGTTTTCCATTGGAAATATTCAATATTAATATCAAGAGCATTATAATACATTAAGGGGGACACAACCTTGATTTCTTTAATTCATATTATTTACATTCACAATATTACAATTAGTTCCCGCTTATCCTCACGTTCAATATTCCTTTTTATTATAATTACTTGATAGAATTACNTCCTGCTATCGGTGCCGCTACTTTCAAGGTAGAACATGGATTAATTCTGATGCTGAAAGCGGAGGGATTTTTCAGAAATTCCACGGATGATGATCCAACACAGCACCTCAGAAATTTCTTGGGTGTTTGTGCGATGCATAAGCAGAATCATGTCTCCGACGATGCTCTGAGGTTGAGATGTTTTAAGTATTCCCTAGCTGGGGATGCGAGGAAATGGCTCCAGAATCTTCCTCCAAATTCTATATGTTCATGGCCTGAACTTGTCCGAGCTTTCTTATCAAAATGGTTTCCATTAAGCAAGAAATCCGAGCTCAGGGACAAGATTTTCTTCTTTAAGCAACTACCTGGCGAACAGCTACATGAAGCGTGGGATCGCTTCAAATTATACTTGGTGAGGTCTCCAAACCATGGTTTTCCAGATTCCATCTTGTTGAAAAAATTTTACATGGGTTTGGATCCTATGAACCAATCAATAGCGAAGAATGCAGCTGCTGGATCTTTTATGGACAAAACCTTCGCTAGGGTGACTTAGATCTTAGATAAAATGGCAAAACACAACCAAGCTTGGCACTCTGAAGATCCCACAGGTGGAATTGCAATTGGCTCTCCTTCGATGAACAATTTGATCAAGGAAAATCAAGAACGAGACCAAGTGATTGCAGAACTTGCCACAAATGTCAATGTATTAACAAAGCTTTTCATGGAGAATCAGAAGAAGAAAGTGAATGTGGTTGAGAATGTGCAGCCGTTACAAAATGATGATTATGAAGAGGCAAATTATGTTAATAATTCTCAAGGAGGTTACCAAAGGCAACAATACCATGGTCAAGGCTCTCAAAATCAATGGAGACCAAACTCGCAAGGGCAAGGTCACCATCAATTGCGAAACGACCAAAGTGGATCTAATCAAGGAAACTGGAACAGCAATAACAATTTTTCCAATCGAAGTTCCAACCCTTATGTTCCTCCAAATGGTCAGTATTCGAATCAGGGATCCTCTAGTGAGTCTAAATTGGAGAGCATGCTTGAAAGGATACTACAAAACCAAGAAAAGTCTGATAAAACCAAGAACATGACTGAGTTGGTTGGCTCTCACATTGCGGTGATTCAAAAGCTGGAATTGCAAATGAGAGATCTTTCTCATGAGAAATATCCACAACAGAAGGGAACACTCCCTAGTGATACGATTGCAAATCCAAAGGGAAGTGAGAGTGGCCCAACTTCCCATATCATGGCCATCACTACCAGGAGTGGTAAGATATTGCAAGGAAAGAATGAGCAAGCAGTTGATGTGGAAGAACTTGAAAAGGGAGTCGAAGTTGAAGAACCCAATGCTGCTGAAGTAAAGAAAACTCCAGAGGTTGTGCAAAACCGAGATGAGACCCAGAAGGGATGAAGGAAAAGGCAGAAGAAACATCAAACATTCTTCCGCCGATTCCTAGACCCACTCCTCCTTTCCCCCAGAGACTTGCGAGAAGAGTTGATGACAACAAGTTCGAGAAGTTCTATGATATTCTCAAGCAGTTATCTGTAAATATACCATTCTTGGAGGCTTTTCAAGAAATGCCCGGTTTTGCCAAGTATCTAAAAGATTTGATCACAAAGAAGAGAACCACCAAGAATGAGGTGGTGAATATGACTCACCGGGTTAGTTCTATCATTGCTACAAATCCAATTCAGAAGAAAGAGGACCCGGGAGCATTTACTATTCCGTGCACTATTGGAGTGCGCGACTTTGCAAAAGCACTCTGTGACAATGGGGCCAGCATAAATCTAATGCCGCTTTCCATTTACAAACAAGCGGGATTAGGAATGCCAAGGCCGACGAGCATGAGGTTGCAGATGGCTGACCGTTCAATCAAGAGACCAGTTGGTATTGTAGATGATGTGATTGTGAAAGTTGGGAAATTTCATATACCAGCTGATTTTGTAATTCTTGACTGTGCTGTGGACAAGGAAATCCCTATTATATTGGGGAGACCATTCTTTGCTACTGGAAGAGCCCTTATGGATTCCGAGCGTAATGAAATTAAATTCCGAGTGAACAACGAAGAAGTTACCTTCCAAGCTAGTAAGGGTATGAAGTTACCAAACGAGTACGAGAGCATTTCAGTGATTAGTATTGTTGATGAAGTAGATGATGCTGTTGAGATGAAGATGGAAGAGCAATGCCTAGGTGAAGCATTGGCATCTATATTGGTAAAATTCGATGGTGATGATATGGATGGCTTTATGGAGTCAGTGAATGCATTAGAGGGGCGTGGTTCTTACTCGTATACTCCACCAAAGCTTTCCCTTGATTTGGAGAATAGAGCTACACCTCCTGCAAAGCCGTCCATTATCAACCACCTCAATTAAAGCTGAAACCACTTCCTTCGCATTTGAGGTATAAATTTATTAGCTTAAATAATACTTTACCAGTAATTGTTTCTTCGTTGTTGAATGATGTGCAGGTGGAACAGTTGCCAAAAGTTTTGAAGGAGCATAGACAAGCCATTGGTTGGACAATTGCGGACATTCGGGGGATCCCGGCTGGAATTTGTGAGCATAAGATTCAATTAGAAGGTGGGACAAAACCGAGTGTGGAACATCAACGACGGTTGAATCCGTCAATGCAGGAAGTGGTAAAGAAAGAGATAATCAAATGGCTGGACGATGGGGTAGTCCCAATTGTTGATAGTTCATGGGTGAGCCCGGTGCAATGCATGCCAAAGAAGGGAGGCATGACTGTAATAAAAAATGAGAAGAACGAGCTTATTCCTACGAGAACTGTAACTGGATGGAGAGTGTGCATGGACTACAGGAAACTAAATAGCGCCACATGCAAGGACCATTGCCCTATGCCTTTTATTGATAAAATGCTTGATCGGCTAGCGAGAAAGTCCTTTTATTGTTTCCTTGATGGATACTCCGGTTATAATCAGATCAATATCACTTTGGAGGACCAGGAAAAGACTACATTCACATGCCCATATGGCACATTCGCTTTTAGCCGGATGCCATTCGGCCTATGCAATGCTCCAGCTACCTTCCAGAGATGCATGATGTCTATCTTCTCTGATATGGTAAAGGACTTCCTTGAGGTATTTATGGATGATTTTTCGGTAGTAGGTGAGACGTTTGAGCAGTGCCTAAGTAATCTCAAACAAGTACTCAAGCGATGTGAAGAGACAAACCTTGTGCTAAATTGGGAAAAATGCCACTTCATGGTGGATGAAGGTATTGTTCTGGGACATAAAATATCAAGGTGTGGCATTGAGGTAGACAAAGCTAAAATAGAAATCATCTCTAAGTTTCCTCCACCCACGTCCGTCAAAGGTGTTCATAGTTTTTTGGGGCATGCCGGATTCTACAGGCGCTTCATTAAGGACTTCTCAAATATTGCACATCCCATGTGTAAACTCCTTGAGAAGGATGCCAAGTTCGTCTTTGATGAGAAATGCCTAAAAGCTTTTGAGGAACTGAAGACTAAGCTCACCACGGCACCCATTATTGTCACACCTGATTGGTCGCGTCCTTTTGAACTTATATGTGACGCCAGCGGTGTAGCTATTGGAGTTATGCTGGGACAAAGACACAATAAAGTTCTTCACCCAATATACTATGCTAGCAAAACACTTAATGGGGCGCAGATGAATTACACCGTAACCGAGCAAGAACTGTTGGCCATTGTGTATGCTTTCGAGAAGTTCCGTGCGTATCTGCTGGGCTCTAAAGTAATTGTGTACACTGATCATGCTGCTCTCCGTTATCTGATGGCGAAGAAAGATGCAAAGCCGCGACTAATCCGTTAGGTTTTACTGCTGCAAGAGTTCAATTTCGAAGTTATAGATCGAAAGGGAACACAAAACCAAGTGGCAGATCACTTGTCTAGAATTTGAAGAATCGGGGAGACAACAAGGAGAGCTGGAAATCAATGATGCATTTTCAGATGAACAAATACTGGTGTTATCCAATTCCTTTGCACCGTGGTATGCAGACATCGCTAACTACATAGTCAGCGATCTTATTCCGGAAGGGTTGGAATTTTACCAAAAGAAGAAATTCTTGAGGGATTGTCAAAACTATTATTGGGAAGAACCCTTCTTGTTCTGTGTCTGTGCGGACAACATAATCAGGAGATGCGTTCCTGAGGAAGAGATGCTACAAATTCTAAAAGCTTGTCATGACTCACCGGTTGGGGGTCATCATGGGGGGAATAGAACGGCAGCAAAGATCTTGGAATATGATTATTACTGGCCGACCATTTATCAGGACGCTAATCAGTTGGCAAAGTCTTCTGACCAATGCCAACGACATGGCCCAATTTCTAGGAGGCATGAGATGCCTATGAACATTGTGATGGAAATCGAACTATTCGACGTTTGGGGTATTGACTTCATGGGCCCTTTTATAAGCTCGTGTGGGATGAAATACATCTTAGTGGCTGTGGACTACGTGTCCAAATGGGTAGAAGCCATTGCCTTACCAAATAACGAGGCTCGGAGTGTGACCGCGTTTCTAAAGAGGTTGAAAGTGAAGCCGAACGAAGGAGAGTTAAGAGAATATTTTCACCCGGTTTGGCACCCCGAAAGCCATTCTCAGTGATGGGGGTTCGCATTTCTGTAACAGAGTCTTTAAAGGTCTCCTTGACAAGTACGGCGTCAAGCATAAGGTTGCCACCCCCTATCACCCACAGTCGAGCGGTCAAGTGGAGGTATCCAACAGGGAAATAAAGAGCATACTAGCAAAGACAGTGAATGCAAACAGGACCGACTGGTCAAAGAAGCTAGATGATGCTCTATGGGCATACCGCACAGCATACAAGACCCCTATCGGTACATCCCCTTATCGGCTAGTTTTCGAAAAAGCTTGCCATTTACCTGTAGAATTTGAGCATAAGGCTATGTGGTCCTTAAAAAGATTAAACATGGACTAGGCAGAGGCTGGAGCTCTAAGGCTTGCACAATTGAATGAAATGGAGGAGTTCCATCTTCACGCATATGAAAGTGCGGCAGTATATAAAGAAAGAATGAAATTCGTCCATGACAAAAAGATCTTAAAAAGAGAGTTCAAAGCAGGGGATCGGGTATTGCTGTTTAACTCAAGACTAAAACTATTCCCGGGGAAGCTAAAGTCTAAATGGTCTGGCCCTTTTAAAGTTGTTGATGTCTCTCCCTTTGGAGCTGTTGAACTAGCATCGGAGGATGGGCTCCACACCTTCAAGGTAAATGGACAAAGAATTAAGCATTACCTGGGAACAGAAGGAGAGAAGCATTTGGTAGAGCAGCTGGCTCTAAAGGATGGTCCATGCCCAACCATGGAATGATTTCAGAGGCGTCCTAGCTTCGTCGTACCGCGACGTTAAATCAAGCGCTTCATGGGAGGCAACCCATGTGTGGTAACATTTACTTTGGCTTGTTGTTGTACCTTTATTTAAGTTTTGATATCATAGTTTTACTTAGGGCTATTTGAAGGTTGTTTTAGAATGCAGGAGTTTGACAAAAGGACACAAAATTGAAAAGGAGTTCTTGAAACTGAAGAAAAATAACAATGTGAAAAATGCTACACAAATGCGATCGCATTATCAATATGCGAGCCGCATTTGTGCCGCAAACTGAAGCAGAAAGTTGAATAAACATAGTTGTCATAAATGCGACGATGAACAGCATTTTGCGAATCGCATTTGCGTTACGCGGTTCGCATTCTCATCGCAAACAGAGACAGAGAATTTGGTTCCAAACTATGACATAAATGCGATGAGGTAGACTACTTTGCGATTCACATTTACAATATGCGATGACTTAATCATCGCATACTGACAGGTACGTGTCCGCATTCCCTCCTCTTCTAAACCCTTCGACCTAGTATGTATGTATATATATATATATATATATATATATATATATATATATATATATATAAAAGAGAACACAACAGAGAACGAACAGTGATTGACATTATCGGAGGAAATTGAATTTCAAGCTTACCAAACATCATAGTGCTGATTAAAAGTTGTCCTAAGTCCTCAAATCTTCTTCCTAGGTATGCTCGCCCTTTGCTATATGTTTAATTTTAATTTTGCAAGTTAGGTTTGGTGTTTCAATGGAGTTTTTGAACTTTTTGGGGAATGAAGACAAGAATCTAGGGTTATAATTCTTGGGGGTTGAGCCTACTTGTGTATCTAAAGGTATGTTCGGTCCACAAAATCAAAATGTGGACCGCACTTTGACCGCATCCCTAAACCCTAGATATCTGAGGAAGACAACAAATGCGGTGTCTTTGTGATCGCATAATGACTATGCGGACCACAAAGGCATAGCAAACAGGGCCAGAACATTTTGAGTAGCACCATCAATTTCTGCGATAAGTTTGCGATCGCATATCTCACTTTGCGGTGAATATGCAATCGCATTTGTGTTCAGCCAACAAGCCTGTGCATAAGAGCATTCTGCAATGGTTATGCGATTCGCATAGTGGTTATGCGATTCGCATATTCCACCGCAGAATCAAAACTGGTTAAGCACACCTAAAAATGCGACGAGTTTGCGGTTTGCATAGTGGATATGCGACCGCAAATCACGCTGCATTTCTGTCAGTCTACGTTGATTCATCCTGTTTTCTTTTCTTTTCTCTACTGATGCCAATGTCGCTTACATCTTACCCTCATGCAAAAATGGCAGCCAAAAAGCACTCCTCAAAGAGAAGGCCATCATCCGCTCCTACCACAGCACAAACCAAACGTGTCAGAGTGGAATCAAATTTGCCAAGCACCTCCCAGTCTGATGAGGAGAAACGCTTGCTTGAAGTTGATCTGGTAGCTGAGGCCAGAAGGAAACGCGGTGATGACCTTCAGCTTCGATTCGGTGTCGAAGGTTCCAGGACGCTGTTTAGGGAGGGGCTAACAAAAAGGAAAATCTTGGGGGAGAAAAAGTTGAGTTTGAATGGATTGTAGGAACAGTACCCTCATATTCTCGACAACATCAAAACGAGAAAATGGGAGTACTTTACTAGGGACCCTAAAGAATATAATGAGTCAATGGTCCGGGAATTCTATGCATCTTACGGAGCTTCACGAACGGGGTACCATAGACGCAACAGAATATTCACTGGCATCGTCCACGTTCGGGGAAAGGCTGTGTTTTGCGACAGTGGGCATATTAATGAACTCTACTTCCCCGATTGGGAATCAGGCACAGCTGAGTACGATGCCAAGTACTCCAACAGAGAACACGAACGTGGATGGATAGCGTCCGTTATTGCCAAGGGGACTCCTGCCTGGATTAACCCTGGAAAGAAAATCTATAAAGAGGACCTCACAAGGGAGGGAAAATTTTGGCTAAACTTCATCACCTCCCATTTAATACCGTCCAGAAACGAAATAGATATCAGCATTGAGAAAGCACTTCTCATTGTGTGTATTATGACCGATGTTAAAATTGATGTGGGGAGTCTCAGTTTCCAGGAGATTGGCATCCGGGCAATGCAGCGTGCCACATCACTTCCCTTTCCGAGTTTGTCAGCTTGTGGCAAG
>MCJB01000586.1:0-18222 GCA_002018475.1 Nicotiana obtusifolia | reverse complement strand
GCAAAGCACAAATGCGGACCGCATATCCAACATCAGGGTCGCAAATTGAGACAGAGTTCTAGGCTGAAATTGTGTCAAATATGCGGCCAGTATGCGAATCACATAATGCAAATGCGGACCGCAAATGTGACATCCTCCATCGTAGAATGGAATAGAGTTCTGGGCTGAATCAATGTCTAAAATGCGACCAGAATGCGATCGCATTGTTGAAAATGCGAACCGCAAATCTGGCCCTTCTGTGTCGCAAAATGCAACAGATTTCTGGGGTGAGATTTGCGACCAGAATGCGAACCGCATACCCTGTTTGCAGTGGGTATGCGATCGCAAACCTGAAATTTGTCAGGTACGTGTGCCACCTATTGCCAGGACTATAAAAGGGACCCGAACCCGTCCCTCCTTCATTTTTCTAAGTCCCAGCACAGTAGACAGCCCCAAACGACCCCTCTCAAAGCCCTCACATCAAAACAACCAAATCCCTCTCTTCCAAACTCTAAATTGAAGAGCTAAAGGAAACCCTAGCTGAGTTTTCCCCTCCTATGAACCCCATTGGAGGCGAAGACCTAGAAATTGAGGAATCGAAGAAGAGGTCAAATAATTCACATGCACGGTAAGTTACTACTCCCTTTCATGTGGTTTTCCCTTAAACATTCATGATAGGGGGGTTGCATGTCTGTAAAAACTTATGGGAGTAGGACTAGAAGCCATGAAATCGAAAGAAGTAGGGTTAAGCGGAATGGGTCATGGCTATTATGGGCTGTAAATGAGTTGCATGTGCTATAAATACGTTTAACAAAGTTTAGGGAAGGAAGGGTGCAAAGAACCACCACGTGAATTTAGGGAAATCTTGGTTAATGATAGCTATCACGCGTAGTGAGTAACCATTGAGCTATTCTTTGATTGTAGACTAAGGAATTGTGGCAAATTGCGTAGCTTGAGAACTGGCGCAGTAAGTACCAGTATGTGAGACTATACTTCTTTCTTTTGCACGATTCCTATTGAATACAATGCCACGAATGAGCCCCAAAGAACATTCTATTCTTAGAAGCTAGTGTTGCTTACGTTGTTCTTCCCTCTATGGAATGATTATTTTTGCTTCATGGTAACAATGTTGACGTAAATCCTTGAGTCTTATAACTATACTGTTAAAAAGGTATTCTTAATTACATGAGAAAGAAGGGATAATAAATGTATGTCACTAAAACAAGTCTGGAACACATGTTCATAAATAAGCTCGCAATGTATTACGTGTATATATGTATATGTGTATGATTGAATTCGTATGACCGCGGCTTTCAAAGGTCGGGTATGAGCCCACAGAGGCATATGTTATGACCGAGCCTAGTACGGCCGGGTAAGGCATGCTATGAGATGATAATGATAAGCCCACAGAGGCATATGATGATGAGCCCACAGAGGCGTATGACGATAAAGAGCCCATGGAGGCGTATGTGATTGTGTGGTAACGTGTATGTAAATGGTTTCGGTAACAGTAAATGTATATGAAAATGGCAAGCCCACAGTGGCGCAGATAGTGGTTTAAGGTAACGATTACGTAACGCATCCGGTAACAATAAATGTACATGAAAATGGCAAACTCGCAAGGGTGAAAGTATAATACTGTAATGATGAAAATAGGCATTATAACAACAATGTCATAGAGGTATGTAATTAGACATAAATGTTACAACATGTCATGGTTAGCTGCCCCCAGAGGCAATTCCTTTGCTACAAGTTACATGTTTCTATCCTGATGCTTATATTACTGCTCTTATATTGTGTTTCCTGTCTTACATACTCAGTACATTTTCCGTACTGACGTCCTTTATTTTGTGGACGCTGCATATCATGCTGCAGGTCCTAATAGATTGATAGACGGAGCTCCCCCACAGCCGTAGGCTACCAGTTCAGCAGATACTAGCAAGACCCATCCTTCGGACTTGCTACTTTTTGGTATGCATTTTGTATAGACATTTCGAGCATGTCGGGGCCCTGTTCTGGCATAGGATGTTTAATGTCTGCTCTTGTAGAGGCTCAATAGAAAATGTCAGTAGTGTATAGACAAATGTTGGTTATGTATGGACAGGTGTCAGGGTATATACACGTTTTGTAAATCTTATGCTTAAAACACGGTAATACGCTTCCACGAATATGTGTATGTATGTATGTGCACGAAGTGTGTCTCCAATGAAAGGTCCAATTAAACGATCTTTTTGTTTGAAATAACAAGAAAGAAAATAAAGAAAGTAAGATAGCTGCAATAAAGGGTACGCCGGTACCCTGCGAGCAGGGTCCGGTGCCCGGTCGCGGCCCGCCGGGCGGGTCGTGATAGAAATTGGTATCAAAGCAGGTCGTGTCCTAGGGATTGTCTATGAGCCGTGTCTAGTAGGGTCTTGATTATGGGTGTGTTGCACGCCACATTTTATAATCAGGAGGCTACCTGACATTTAGGAATGTTACCTTCTTTCAGAATCTAGATCGTGCATAGAGCTAAGTCGTAAGTGTTCATCTCTTATACTTGCCTTGTTTTCCTACAGCGATGCCTTCGGCTAGGAAGCAAGTCAATAGTAGACAGCTCGATATAAATGCCAGAGAGGGGACCAGTCAGGTGCCTCACACGGTGGAAGGCCAAAGCGAGACGCCTTCTCGGACCTCATCTACTCCTCCTCCCCTAGAGGATATTAGAAGCCGCCCAGCCTCCCCAATCCCTTCTTCTGATGCTACAAACCAGGACCTAAGGACTGCAATGCAGTTGTTGACTAGCCTGGTAGCTTCTCAGGCTCGGAGACAGAATACCGGTACTATTGAGAGACCGGTCAGTACGAGGGTCCGTGACTTTATCAATTTGGATCCTCCAGTGTTTACCGGGTCGGATCCTAAGGAAGACCCGCAAGATTTCATTGATCAAATACACCGCACACTGCGGGTTATGCATGCCAGTGACATAGAGGCTATAGAACTGGCTTCTTACCGATTATGGAACTTAGCAGTGTTCTGGTATGACGGTTGGGAGAGATCCAGGGGTCCCAATACTCCCTCACCCGTATGGAATGAATTCTCTGAGACGTTCCTTCGCCACTACCTGCCAGTTGAGGTACGTCGAGCCAAGGCCGATAAGTTCTTGAACCTTAAGTAGGGAAATATGAATGTACGAGAGTACAGTATGCAGTTTGACTCTTTGGCAAGGTATGCTCCCCATATGGTGGCAGAGATGAGCGACAGGGTTCACTTGTTCGTGAACAGATTGGGACCGCATTTGATAAATGAATGCACAACGGCCTCCTTGATAGAGGACATGGATATCTCCCGTATTCAGGCCTATGCCCAGACCATAGAGGATCGTAAACGCCAACAAAGGGCGGACAGAGAACAGGAGAGGACCCAGCATAGGAGAACAAGAGTTGCGGGGCATTCTGGAGATTCCAGAAGTAGTGTGAGGCCCCATTCTTCGAGGAGCTCGGCACCACCTGTGTCTAGTGCCCCTCGACAGTTTCATAGCTCGCGGGCATCAAGCTCGCCATATCACAAGGCTACCATTCAGATGAGATCCTCAATGCCTCGTTGTGAGCAGTGTGGTAGGATCCATTTTGGACCCTGCCGTCGGGGTTCAGATGGATGTTATTATTGTGGACAGCCCGGTCACATGATGCGAGACTGTCCTTATAGAAGGGATGGTGGCATGGCTCACCAAACTGGATCTGCTGCTGGTTCTTCCTTATCTATTTGACCTCCAGTACGGGGTCCTCAGCAGCCAACAGTTCGTGGCACAGGCAGCGGTGCAATGCCGGGCCCAAGCGGTGTTCAAAATCGAATATATGCTCTAGCGGGCCGACAGGACCTTGAGTCATCTCCGGATGTTGTCACAGGTATATTATCAGTGCCTTCTCATGATGTGTATGCATTGATTGATCCCGGGTCCACGTTATCTTATGTTATACCCCTTGTGGCTGACAAACTTGATGTTGCACCCGAATTATTAAGCAAGCCCTTTGTGGTATCCACTCCAATAGGAGATTCTGTAATTGCCAGGAAGGTATATAAAGGTTGCACTGTGACGATCTGTAATCGTCAAACGTCGGCGGATTTAATTGAGTTAGAAATGATTGACTTTGATGTGATAATGGGAATGGACTGGTTGGCATCGTGCTATGCCAGTGTCAATTGTCATACAAAGGTGGTTAAATTTCAATTTCCTAATGAACCTGTCCTTGAATGGAAGGGGAATGTTGGTACACCGAAAGGTAGGTTTATTTCCTACCTTAAGGCAAGCAAGATGATCTCTAAGGGTTGTATCTACCACCTTGTTCGCGTTATGGACGCGGAGGTAGAGCCGCCTATCTTACAGACGATTCCGGTAGTCAATGAATTTTCGGATGTCTTTGCAGATGAACTTTCAAGTCTTCCTCCTGAAAGGAAATCGAGTTTGGCATCGATGTGTTGCCTGATACTCATCCAATTTCTATTCCTCCGTATAGAATGGCCCTAGCAGAATTGCGGGAGTTGAAGGTACAGTTGAATGACTTACTGGATAAAGGCTTCATTAGGCCTAGCACTTCACCTTGGGGTGCACCAGTCTTGTTCGCATGAAAGAAAGACGGATCGTTACGAATGTGTATCGATTATCGTCAGTTGAATAAGGCCACCATAAAGAACAAATACCCACTTCCAAGAATCGATGACCTGTTCGACCAGCTCCAGGGAGCCAAATATTTCTCTAAGATTGACCTGCGCTCGGGATATTTTCAGTTAAGGGTCAAGGAGAAAGACATTCCGAAAACAGCCTTTCGAACTAGATATGGGTATTTTGAATTTCTAGTGATGTCGTTCGGGCTAACAAATGCCCCGGCTGTTTTCATGGACCTCATGAACACTGTATTCAGGCCCTATCTTGATGTGTTCGTGGTGGTGTTCATTGATGATATTTTGGTGTATTCTCGCTTAGAGGCAGAGCATGTGGGTCACTTGCGGATAGTATTGCAGACCCTTCGGGACCACAGGTTATATGCAAAGCTCGCCAAATGTGAGTTTTGGCTGAACTCAGTGGCATTCTTAGGCCATGTGATATCTGATGAGGGTATTAGTGTCGATACTCAAAAGATCGACGCAGTCAAGAATTGGCCAAGTTCTACTACACCATCAGAAGTCCGTAGCTTCTTGGGGTTAGCAGGATATTATAGGCGGTTTGTAGAAGGATTCTCTTCTATATCCGCGCCGTTAACTAAGCTGACCCAGAAAGCTGCCAAATTTCAATGGACAGATATTTGTGAGCGGAGCTTTCAAGAACTGAAAGATCGATTAACATCCGCTCCAGTCCTTGCCCTTCCCGACGGAACTGAGGGTTATGTGGCATATTATGATGCCTCCGGCATAGGTTTGGGATGTGTACTGATGTAGCATGGGAAGGTGATCGCTTATGCTTCGAGACAGTTGAAGAAGAACGAAAAGAATTACCCAACCCATGACCTGGAATTGGCTGCTGTGGTATATGCCTTAAAGACATGGCGACACTATCTCTATTGTGTCCACGTCGACATCTACACAGACCACAAAAGTTTACAATACATATTCAGTCAAAGGAGTTAAACTTGAGACAACGACGTTGGCTTGAATACTGAAAGACTACGATGTTGAGATATTGTATCATCCAGGCAAGGCCAATGTTGTGGCAGACGCCCTCAGTCGTAAGTTAATGGGAAGTTTAGCACACCTTGAGGCAGGCAGGCGGAGTTTAACCAAAGAACTTCATCAGCTAGCCAGCATGAGAGTCAAATTGATAGACCCCGAAGATGGAGGTGTGGTTGTACACAACACCTCTGAATCATCTCTCGTAGCCGAGGTGAAAGCACGGCAATACGAAGATCCCACCTTGATGCAATTGAGAGAGGGCATTCAGCAAGGTAGGATCTCAACTTTTGAGATCGCAGGAGATGGGACCTTGAGATGTCAAGGCCGATTATGCGTGCCTAATGTAGCAGAATTGCGAGAAAAGATCATGAGGGAAATTCACCAATCTAGGTATTCCATCCATCCTCGCTCAACCAAAATGTATCATGATGCCAAAGAACAGTATTGGTGGAATGGAATGAAGAAATCAATTGCGGAATTCATAGCTCAGTGTCCTAATTGCCAACAGGTTAAGACAGAACATCAGAAACCTGGTGGACTGCTCCAGGATATAGAAATTTCGACTTGGAAATGGGAGGTGATTAACATGGACTTTATTGTCGGATTACCTCGCACCTATCGTAAGTTCGACTCCATCTGGGTGATAGTGGATCGGCTTACCAAGTGTGCTCATTTCCTGCCAGTTAGGACAACCGACACAGCTAAGGATTATGCAAAGCTGTACATCAAGGAAATTGTTAGGCTTCATGGGGTGCCAATGTCTATTATATCAGACAGAGGAGCCCAATTCACAGCTAACTTCTGGAAATCTTTTCAGAAGGCTTTGGGTACACAAGTAAGTCTCAGCATAGCTTTTCATCTGCAAACTGACGGGCAGGCTTAGCGTACCATTCAAACACTGGAAGATATAGTTTGCTTACAACAATAGCTACCACTCCATTATAAAAATGGCCCCATATGAGGCATTGTATGGGAGGAAATGTAGATCGCCAATTGGGTGGTTCGAAGTTGGTGAAACTGAGCTGTATGGCCCGGATTTGATCCACCAAGCCGTTGAAAAAGTAAGAATGATTCAGGGAAGATTGAAGACAGCACAAAGTAGGCAAAAGTCCTATGCTGATGTCCAACGTCGTTATTTAGAGTTTCAAGTTAGTGATTGGGTGTTCCTGAGAGTCTCACCCATGAAGGGTGTCATGCGTTTTGGGAAGAAGGGTAAATTGAGCCCGAGATACATCGGTCCATACAAAATCCTTCGGCGGATCGGACATGTTGCTTATGAATTAGAGCTTCCCTCCGAGATGGAATTTGTCCATCTGGTGTTTCATGTGTCCATGTTGAGGAAATGTATCGGAGACCCTTCTCGGGTCGTCCCCATCCAAGGCATGCAGATCACAGAGGATCTAACATACGAAGAAGCGCCAGTGGCTATATGGGACCGACAGGTCCGCAAGCTAAGAACAAAGGATGTGGCGTCGGTCAAGGTATTGTGGAGGAATAGGAATATGGAGGAAATGACATGGGAAGCAGAGGAAGAGATGAAATCTAAATATCCGTACCTGTTCCCCAACGGAAATAATGGAGATGCCAAGGAGACGCGGAACGCATGAAAAAAAGAAGGATCCCCACGAGGTAAATAGGAACTTGACTCTTCGTTATTACCTTTCATTTAATGACAGGGACTCAATGGCGTCCGAACGAAGCCTATTAAAGCTGAAACCCCCTCCCCCTACAGTATTACCTTTCATAGATCCCTACATTCGAGGACGAATGTTCCTAAGGGGGGGAGAGAGTTACAACCCGTAAATTCGTACATTAAAATACGCCGTGAGATAGCTCACATATGAGGACCCAAGAACCCGGAAAATGGTTTAAAGTTAAGAAAAAGAACAATGGTGTCGCATAGCTAGATATGCGGACCGCAAATCACAAATACGGACCGCATATCCAACATCAGGGTCGCAAATTGAGATAGAGTTCTGGGCTAAAATTGTGTCAAATATGCGGCCAGTATGCGGACCGCATAATGCAAATGCGGACCGCAAATGTGACACCGTCCATCGCAGAATGGAACAGAGTTCTAGGCTGAATCAGTGTCTAAAATGCGACCAGAATGCGATCGCATTGTTAAAAATGTGAACTGCAAATCTGGCCCTTTAGCGTCGCATAATGCAACAGAATTCTGGGTTGAGATTTGCGACCAGAATGTGAACCGCATACCCTGTTTGCGGTGGGTATGCGATCGCAAACCTGCAATTTGTCAGGTACGTGTGCCACTTATTGCTAGGCCTATAAAAGGGACCCAAACCCGTCCCTCCTTCATTTTCTGAATCCAAGCGTAGCAGAAGGCCCCAAATGACCCCTCTCAAAGCCCTTACATCAAAACAACCAAATCCCTCTCTTCCAAACTCTAAATTTAAGAAGGGAAGCGAGAAATTGAAGAACTAAAGGGAACCCTAGCTGAGTTTTCCCCCTCCTATGAACCCACATTGAAGGCAAAGACCTATAAATTGAGGAATCGAAGAAGAGGGTCAAATAATTCACATGCAAGGTAAGCTACTACTCCCTTTCATGTGGTTTTCCCTTAAACATTCATGATAGGGGAATTGTATGCCTGTAAGAACTTGTGGGAGTATGACTAGAAGCCATAAAATCGAAATAAGTAGGGTTAAGCGGAATGGGTCATGGCTATTATGGGCTGTAAGTGAGTTGCATGTGCTATAAATACGTTTAACGAAGTTTAGGGAAGGAAGGGTTCAAAGAACCACCACATGAATTTAGGGAAATCTTGGTTAATGATAGCTATCAAGCGTAGTGAGTAACCATTGAGCTATTCTTTAATTGTAGACTAAAGGATTGTGGCAAATTGCGTAGCTTGAGAACTGACGCAATAAGTACCAGGTATGTGAGACTATACCGTTCTTTCTTTTGCACGATTCCTATTGAATACAATGCCACGAATGAGCCCCAAAGAACATTCTATTCTTAGAAGTTAGTGTTGCTTATGTTGTTCTTCCCTCTATGGAATGATTATTCTTGCTTCATGGTAACAATGTTGACGGAAATCCTTGAGTCTTATAACTATCATGTTAAAAAGGTATTCTTAATTACATGAGAAAGAAGGGATAATAAATGTATGTCACTAAAAAAAGTCTGGAACACATGTTCATAAATAAGCTTGCAATGTATTACGTGTATATATATATATATATATGTGTATGATTGAATTCGTATGACCGCGGCTTGCAAAGGCCGGGTATGAGCCCACAGAGGCATATGTTATGACCGAGCCTAGTACGGCCGGGTAAGGCATGCTATGAGATGATAATGATGAGCCCACAGAGGCATATAATGATGGGCCCACAGAGGCGTATGACGATAAAGAGCCCATGGAGGCGTATGTGATTGTGTGGTAACGTGTATGTAAACGGTTTCGGTAACAGTAAATGTATATGAAAATGGCAAGCCCACAGTGGCGCAGATAGTGGTTTAAGGTAACGATTACGTAACGCATCCGGTAACAATAAATGTACATGAAAATGGCAAACTCGCAAGGGTGAAAGTATAATACTGTAATGATGGAAATAGGCATTATAACAACAATGTCATAGAGGTATGTAATTAGACATAAAGATTACAACATGTCATGGTTAGCTGCCCCCAGAGGCAATTCCTTTGCTACGAGTTACATGTTTTTATCCTGATGCTTATATTACTGCTCTTATATTGTGTTTCCTGTCTTACATACTCAGTACATTTTCCGTACTGACGTCCTTTATTTTGTGGACGCTGCATATCGTGCTGCAGGTCCTAATAGATTGATAGACGGAGCTCCCCGACCGCAGTAGGCTACCAGTTCAGCAGATACTAGCAAGACCCATCCTTCGAACTTGCTACATTTTGGTATGCATTTTGCATAGACATTTTGGGCATGTCGGGGCCCTGTTCCGGCATAGGATGTTTAATGTCTGTTCTTGTAGAGGCTCAGTAGAGAATGTCAGTAGTGTATAGACAAATGTTGGTTATGTATGGACAGGTGTCAGGGTATATACACGTTTTGTAAATCTTATGCCTAAAACACGGTAATACGCTTCCACGGATATGTGTATGTATGTATGTGCACGAAGTGTGTCTCCAATGAAAGGTCCAATTAAATGATCTTTTTGTTTGAAATAACAAGAAAGAAAGCAAAGAAAGTAAGATAGCTGAAATGAAGGGTACGCCGGTACCCTACGAGCAGGGTCCGGTGCCCGGTCGCGGCCCGCTGGGCGGGTCGTGACAGGTTATGAACACCAAGAGCGATGTCTTGGCAAATTGGTTGAGCTATCGGACTCCGATTGAGTTAGTTATTGTTTGTGTGAGCTTGTATTGGTTCGAACTTCGCTCGAGTAAGCTTGGATTCGGAATCCAAGGCGGGCCCGGCCCGACCCATTATGGGCCCGGTTACCAAAATTTTGGTTTCGCGTATTTAGCCCATTTTGACGTTCCGATTACGAATTTGTCTAGATTGGAGCTATTTGGGGATCTTTTCGGAGGCGTTCGAGCTATTTCTCTCTGTTGAACTCGTGGATTACCGCGTTCAAGGTAAGGGATGATGACTTAACCTTCTCTTTACTTGAAGTCCTTGGTTAATCCTTGCATTGCGGTCATTATAATTTAATAAGATAATTTTAATGAACATATCTAAAAGTAACCGCAAAGATAATTTTGTGTTGTTCTTATTTTTGGGTATTTATACAGTGATATACAAGTGGGGGTTCCAAAGCCTTCAGGGCATGATCATTGTGATGTCGGTTTTATCCGAGTGCTGAGTAGGGACTGAGGGACTCGTCAAATCTAACTTTGTCTTCGTGACTAACTCATTTCCCCTGTTATTTTTATTTTGCAGAGTTCAGGCTTGGCAGAGTGCGGGACCACCTAAATCCGGTCTGAATTATCAAGTTGGCATTGGGGATGAGATGATGCACATGTCATACCTGTTATCCGAGTCTTGAGTAGTTTTCCATCCTTTTCAGTTGTGTTGTTTAAAAGTATCTAGTACCTCCATGACTGTCTGTATGGGTATTGGGTTGTGTCATATATTGTTTTTGTTTCAATAAATTTTCTTATTTAATTAATTTCTTCTTTCACTATCTATTTTCAGAACATTTTATTTTATCTTAAATGTTTTCGCTATTATATTTTGAAAATGGGGTTCGCCCACGGGTAGTCGGGTGGGTGCCCTGGCGGTCCGGTAAATCGGGTCGTTATAGTTGGTATCAGAGCACCCCAGTTTTCTAAGTCGAGTCCTTCGAAGTCATGGAGCAGTGTCTTAGTAGAGTCTTTGTTTTGGGTATTGTATGAGGTAGAACTCGGATTGCTTGCGTAGGGATAAGTGGGGCTCGAGTTTATACGGTTGGTATCAATCATAACTACTGCTCGATAGGCCGGATCGAGGATCGAAGATCGAAGGTCGAGACCGAGCACCATCGAATCGGAACTTGAAGCCATGATGCCCGTGATGAGTTTGTCGAGGTCGATTATGGAAAATGTCCTAGGGTAAAATTATCAGATCTACATAACGGAATGACTGGAAATCCCGTGATACATAAATATCTCGGTGGGAATCACGGTGTCAATCAACAAAACCGTTGAAATCAGTAAATCAAGGGATTTTTTACCTTGTAAATAGATTTTTACCTTGTACAAGAATTATCCCCTCTCCCCCTCCCCCCCACATATAAAGGGGCAATGCAATTGTAAGAGGCATCTCACGATTCAATTATCAAAATATAGAAAAGAAGTCTGCTTTATTATCTCTTTATTCGTTTGATTCATATTTGTTTATCTCGAAGAAATCAATCATGGTCAAGACTATTCAAGGCTTGTGGTTTGCATTTTTTCCAATTTGTTTACTGACTTTAATCTTTGTTTTATTCTTCATTATTTGTATCAAACCAACTCACGTGTCCTTAAAACCACGTATAAATTTAATTGTTATCCGAAGCCAAGGGTAAACAGTTTGGCGCCCACCGTGGGGCTAAGGATAATAGTGAGCGTTTGATACAGTTTTCTGTCGCACAAATTATTTTACACTTGCTCTGTGAAGTATCTTTTATTTCAGGTTACAGTACAGCTATGTCGCACTCAGAATCTGTGCCTTTGTACGTCGATAATGAATTTGATCATCAAGGTGAAAACAACAACATAGCACCCGGTGATGAAGTTCCGGTCGATGCTAATTCACAAATGGCGGTCGATGTAGATCGAACTACTGGTCCGTCAAACGGTGTTCGTAGAGAACACCGATCAAAAACTCAGGGTCCCCAAAATGATAAAGGGGGCCGGATCAGCCTCAGAATGATCTTTAACATGTTGCAAGCCCAGCAAGCGGCCATCGCTCAACTACAAAATCGAAGCCAAATATCGAACAAAGTTGAGTTCGGCCCTTCTCGGGGAACCATTTCGGAGAATGAACCAGTCGCAGATGAGCCAAACGAAGGCGGATCGAGGGCAAACTCCAGGATCATGAGAATGCTCGAGGAACTAAACAGACGAGTCGAGTCTGGCGAAAAGAAAATCGAGGCTAACGACAAAAAGGTGGAAACATACAATTCCAGGGTGGATCAAATCCCAGGAGCACCCCCGATATTGAAAGGCTTGGATTCCAAAAAATTTGTACAGAAACCGTCAAGCGCCGCTCCAAAACCAATACCCAAGAAATTTCGCATGCCGAAAATCGCCAAATACAATGGGACAACCGATCCAAACGAGCATGTGACTGCATACACATGCACTATAAAAGGAAACGACTTAGAAGACGACGAGATCGAGTCTGTTCTTTTGAAAAAGTTCGGAGAAACCTTGTCGAAGTGGGCCATGACTTGGTATAATAACTTACCCCCTAATTCCATTGACTCTTTCGCTATGCTTGCAGATTCCTTTATGAAAGCACACGCAGGCTCTATTAAAGTGGAAACGCGGAAGTCGGATGGAGCGGATGGACCTGCCACCGGTCACTGACGATTGGGCCGTTTAAGCCTTCACCCCAAGGGCTTAATGCTCGAAGTTCAACGGCTTCACAACAACTTAAACAAAACTTGATAGAATATCCTGCCGTCACATGGGCAAATATACATAACCGGTACCAATCGAAGATCATAGTGGAAGATGATCAACTTGGAGCCCCTTCGGGATCTATTTACCCCGTCAGGACTCATGATAAGGTTCGAAGGGAGATTTATCGGGAACCGAGACTGAATAGAGATCGGCATCGGCCATATCATGGGGATAGAAAAATCACTACAGCAAGGCTGGACTCCCCAAGACGCGAGAGGAGAAACGATCAAGGTCGGAATAACCGAGGGCCCATGATGAAAAACAATTTTGAGAGAACCACCGGTCACCAAGAAGCACCGCGGTTATCGGAGTACAATTTCAACGTTGATGCGGCTACTATCATATTGGCTATCGATTGCATCAAGGATACTAAGTGGCCTCGACCGTTACAATTGGATCCGGCCCAAAGGGATCCTAATTTGATATGCAAATATCATGGTACACATGGACACAGGACCGAAGATTGTCGACAACTAAGAGAGGAGGTGCAAGGTTGCTCGAAAACGGACATCTTCGAGAATTTTTGAGCTATCGAGCAAGGAATCATTACGGAAACAGAAATAAACAAGAAAACCAAGAAGAGCCACAACACACGATTAATATGATCATCGGTGGAATAGATGCACCTCAAGGTCCGATGCTGAAGCGCACCAAGATATCCATCACCCGGGAGAAACGCACTCGAGATTACGCGATGGAGGGAATCTTACATTTTAGCAATGAAGATGCAGAAGGGATCATGCAACCTCACAATGACGCGCTAGTGATATATGTGCTTATACACATGATTAAAGTGAAGCGCGTATTGGTCGATCCAGGCAGTTCGGCCAACATAATCCGATCATGGGTTATAGAACAACTCGGCCTGATGGATCGAATTGTCCCTACAGTCAGAGTACTCAATGGATTCAACATGGTGTGTGAAACAACCAAAGGCGAGATAACGTTGCCGATAAACACTGCCGGTACCATTCGAGAAACGAAGTTTTGCGTAATCGGTGGAGACATGAGATACAACGCTCTATTCGGGAGGCCATGGATCCACGAAATGAGGGTCGTGCCTTCAACACTGCACCAAGTACTGAAATTCCCATCATCCGATGGAATTACAACGGTTTACAGGGAGCAACTAGCTGCGAGAGAAATGTTCGCAGTAGAAGAAATAACGCCAGTACCAGCAGTTCCTTCACAAAAGGTCGAGAACAAGTTGAAATAGCAATCACAGACATCATCCTCGGTAAACGTAGATGAACAAGTGTATCTCGAGGATGACGACTACGGAATTCCCCAGTCATTCATCAGTCCCGATGTATCTGATGCAATCAAATCAACAATTGAGGAACTCGAGCAAGTTTCACTCCGAGAAGACTTGCCAGATCGAAAGGTATACCTGGACTCGGGCCTAAGTTCCGAGCTCAGGACAAAACTTATCCAATTTCTTATAACTAACAAGGATTGCTTTGCTTGGTCCCAGCTCGATATAACAGGTATACCACTGGAGATAACAACTCACAAGCTAAGCCTAGACCAGAAGTTTCGACCGGTCAAGCAAAAAAGGAGGCCTCAATCCGAGATCAAACACGCGTTCATCAAGGATGAGGTAACTAAACTTCTAAAGATAGGGTCCATTCGGGAGGTTAAATATTTGGAATGGTTAGCAAACGTAGTGATAGTCCCTAAAAAGGGGAATAAACTAAGAATGTGTGTAGATTATAAGGATCTGAATAAGGCGTGCTGGCCATGAAATCCTTAGCTTTCTTGATGCTTACTCTGGCTATAATCAAATACGAATGGACCCGACTGGCCGAGAAAAAACATCCTTCATCACTAAGTATGGCACATATTGCTACAACATGATGCCATTCGGGTTAAAAAATGTAGGAGCCACTTACCAACGCCTAGTAAATCGAATGTTTGGAAAAAAACTAGGAAAAATGATGGAAGTTTATATTGATGATATGTTAGTTAAGTCCCTGCGAGCAGAGGACCATTTGAACCATTTGCAGGAAACATTCGACGTGCTGAAACAATACAACATGAAGCTGAATCCGGAGAAATGCGTGTTCGGTGTGGGCTCAGGCAAGTTCCTTGGTTTCATGGTCTCGAATCGAGGAATAGAAATCAACCCCGAAAAGATCAAGGCTATCGAGGAAATCACAGTTGTAGGTAGTGTGAAGGCTGTACAAAAGTTGACAGGCCGTATAGCCGCTTTGGGACGATTTATTTCGAGATCATCCGATAAAAGCCATCGATTTTTCAACCTATTGAAAAAGAAGAACAACTTCTCATGGACACCGGAGTGCCAACACGTGTTAGAGGAGCTTAAAAGGTATCTGTCTAGCCCACCCTTGCTGCATACACCGAAGACAGGTGAACGGCTGTACCTCTACCTTGCTATCTCAGAAGTAGCGGTAAATGGAGTCTTAGTTCGGGAGGAACAAGGTATGCAATTTCCAATTTATTACGTTAGCAGAACCTTAGGCGAGGCTGAAACTAGATACCCTCATTTGGAAAAACTAGCACTCGCTTTGTTGAGTGCCTCCAGGAAACTGAAACCTTATTTCCAATGTCATCCCATATGCGTCATAACGACTTACCCATTAAGAAGCATAATGCATAAGCTCGAGCTCTCCAGCGGATTGGCCAAATGGGCCATCGAAATAAGTGGGTATGATATCGAGTATCGACCCCAAACCACCATTAAATCTCAGGTGTTGGCAGATTTCGTCGCTGATTTTACGCCATCCTTAATGCCCGAGGTCGAAAGAGAGCTACTGGCTGGATCGGGGACTCCTTCGGGAGTGTGGACCCTGTTCACAGATGGTGCCTCAAACGCAAAGGTATCGTGCTAAATCCCCCAACCGGTAACACAATTCGACAGTCTATCAAGACTGTGAAATTAACTAACAATGAAGCAGAGAATGAGGCTATGATTGCAGGTTTGGAACTAGCCAAAAGCCTGGGAGCGAAAATAATCGAAGCTAAGTGCGATTCCCTTCTTGTGGTGAATCAAGTCAACAAAACTTTCGAGGTAAGAGAAGGACGAATGCAGAGATATTTAGACAAACTGCAAGTTACACTGCATAGGTTCAAAGAATGGTCCTTACAACACATACCTCGAGAGAAAAACAGTGAAGCCGATGCCCTCGCCAGTTTGGAATCATCGGTCGAAGATGATGAGATCGAATCCGAAAAGGTCGTACAGCTCATGAGGTCGGTAGTAGAAGAAGGCCACGTGGAAATCAACACGACAAGTCTGACCTGGGATTGGAGGAACAAATACATAGAGTACCTAAGCTCCGATAAACTCCCCTCAGACCCAAAAGAATCAAGAGCCTTGCGCACAAAGGCTGCTCGATTTTGTCTATCCGATGACGGAACATTGTTTAGAAGGACGTCGCTGGCCTCCTCGCGATATGTCTGGGACCGGGTGACACCGAATACATTTTAAGAGAAGTACACGAAGGCACTTGCGGGAATCATTCCAGTGCCGAGCCCTTAATCCGAAAAATAATCAGAGCCGGTTATTATTGGATCGATATGGAAAAGGACGCGAAGGAGTTCATTCGCAAATGTAATGAATGTCAAAGACATGCCCCAATGATCCACCAGCCCGGGGAGACGCTGCATTCGGTCTTGTTATCATGGCCGTTCATGAAATGGGGAATGGACATCATCGGCCCTATCCCCTACACACCAGGTAAGGCTCAATTCTTTTTTTTTATGACTGACTATTTCTCCAAATGGGTGGAAGCGCAGGCATATGAGAAGGTTAGGGAAAAAGAAGTGATCGAGTTCATTTGGGATCAAATCACATGTCGATTTGGGATGCCATCAGAGATCGTGTGTGACAATGGGAAACAGTTCGTTGGAAGCAAAGTGACGAAGTTCCTCGAAGATAACAAGATCAAAAGGATCCTATCACCGCCCTATCACCCCAGCGGTAATGGACAAGACGAATCTACCAACAAAACCATACTTCGAAATCTCAAAAAGCGGTTAACCAATGCGAAGGGGAAATGGAGATATTGCCTGAAGTCCTATGAGCATATCGTACAATCGAGAAATCTAGCACCGGAGCCACCCCCTTTTCCCCGGTGTACGGTGTTGAACCTTTGATACTGGTCGAAGTTGGTGAACCAAGTGTCAGGTTCCGCTATGAGACCGAGCAATCGAATCACGAGGCTATGAATACGGATATGGAACTATTGGACGAAAGAACGGAAGCAGCCCTTGTTCGATTGTCCGCCCAAAAACAAAAGATTGAAAGATACTACAACAGGAGAACCCATCTACGACATTTCAACATCGGAGATTTAGTACTCAGGAAGGTCACACCTAAAACTCAAAATCCGAACGAGGGAAAATTGGGGCCGAACTGGGAAAGACCTTATTCCATCATAAAGATCACCGGAAAGGGATCATACAAGCTCGGAACGATGGACGACAAGCAACTGCCCAATAATTGGAACATAAATCACTTGAAATAATACTACTATTAAGGTACGATCCTTCATTCTTCATTTCTGTTTGTTTTTATGCTACTAACACTCGCAGGTATCAAATAAAGTATCCTCGAACTGGAAAGCACTGGATGTTAGGACTGAAAGCACGCGTTGCACTCTTTTTCTCTTCGACCGATTTTTCCCCAAATTGGGTTTTACGGTAAGGTTTTTAATGAGGCAACCAGAAAACGTGCTAACTTAGATTTGAAGACCGATCGTATATCGATGACAGCAATATCGGTGTTAAACATCTATCGACCTCAAATGTCGGAAGACTGCTTAGCTACTTCGATTCGGGGAGACTTCTCAAAGATAATTGGAAATCGATGTAAGGGTCAAACGGTCAAAGGAACCGTACCCAAATAGATTGATCTATCCCCTAAATCAATTGTACAAGCACATGAACAAGAATAAAGATCTCTTGCACCAATATTCTGTCTCCGAGCCCAAGGGCCATTTTGATTTTCTTTGTTCAATCAAATACTGACATCACTCAGGTATTCATTTGAAAATCAAATTTAATCGAAGGGGAATAAGACCTACTAAGGCAAACCCCGATTTTTTAGAGGCCAAGGCCATGCCGAGTTAATGAAACTCGAAGGGGGATAAGACCTACTAAGGCCAACCCAATTCTTAAAAGGCTAAGGCCATACCGAGTTAATGAAAATCGAAGGGGGATAAGACCTACTAAGGCCAACCCGATTCTTAAAAGGCTAAGGCCATACCGAGTTAATGAAGTTCGAAGGGGAATAAGACCTATTAAGGCAAACCCCAGATCTTTACAAGGCTAAGGCCATACCAAGTTAATCGAACGAAAGAAAAAATTTACTAAGGCATATCCCAGAATTGGCCAAGTCCAAACTAATTTCAAAGAACAGAAAATTCATCGAGATGAACCATCGGTTCTAATGAAAAGAATCGAAACAAGTAAGCAATAAAAGAAGGAAAGGGAAAAAGACTTATATATATATATATATATATATATATATATATATATAAG
>MCJB01000585.1:18554-30522 GCA_002018475.1 Nicotiana obtusifolia | reverse complement strand
AAAAAACTTAGTAAGTACAGATGAATACACCCTTAAAGAATTAATTATAGGTGGAATACCAATACTAATAAAATTTAAAATATATAATGAAGAGACAAAATTAATCTTAGGAATAAAATGGTTAGATAGTGTAAAACCATATAACTTAGAAGATAAGCAACTAACAATAACTTATGAAGCTAAGACAATCACAATAAAACGTGCAATAATATAAATGACAAAAATCTATATATTGGTAAAAATTATAGTAGAAGGATATTACAATAGATACTATACCCCAATGATAGATACAGGAGCAGAAGCTAATATGTGTAATCATAACTGTTTACCAGATAGAAAATGGGAAAAATTAAAAACACCTCTTATAGTTACAGGATTTAATAATGAAGGTAGCATGATAGAATATAAAGCTAAGAATATAAAAATACAAATATGGGATAAAATACTACACATAGAAGAAATATATAGCTATGAATTTACAAATAAAAATATATTATTAGGAATGCCATTCTTAGATAGACTATACCCACACACGATAACAAAAACACACTAGTGGTTTACTTCCCCATGTAAACAGAAAATAGGAGCAAAACGAGTAAATAACAGAATAAGGAAACATACACCATGGATAAAAGGAAGTGAAAAAATTACTCAAAAATTAGAAAATATAACACCAAATACCCATAAAATAGAAATAATTATATTTTCAATAGATAAATTAAAAATGATAGAAGAAAAGTTAGGAGGATTATATAGTGAAAACCCCCTGCAAGGATGGGAAAAACATAAAACAAAGATAAAAATTGAACTTATAGATGAAAATAGTATAATAACCCAAAAACCTTTAAAATATAATTTTGATGACTTAAAAGAATTCAAAATGCATATTACTGAATTAATGGAAAATGGATATATACAAGAAAGCAATAATAAACATACTAGCCCAGCTTTTATAGTTAACAAACATAGTGAACAAAAAAGAGGAAAAAGTAGAATGGTAATTGATTATAGAAACTTAAATGCTAAAACTAAAACATATAATTACCCATACCAAATAAAATACTAAAAGTAAGACAAATACAAGGTTATAATTACTTTAGTAAATTTGACTGTAAATCAGGATTCTACCACCTAAAACTGGAAGAAGAATCTAGACAACTAACAGCTTTTACAGTACCACAAGGATTTTATGAATGGAATGTATTACCCTTTGGATATAAAAATGCACCAGGTAGATATCAACATTTTATGGACAATTATTTTAATCAATTAGAAAATTGTATTGTATATATAGATGATATATTATTATTTTCTAAGACACAAGAAGAACATATAAAATTATTAAAAAATTTTATACACATTATAGAAATATCAGGTATAAGTTTAAGTAAAAAGAAAGCAGAAATAATGAAAACACAAATAGAATTCTTGTGACGACCCACATTAAGCAAATGGAGCACATAGTTGATCTACTACAGTACACGTGGCAGTTGGTAGAACATATGAATTCATCACAATTGATTATTTTGTAGATTCGTAGCACCACAATTTTTAATTCAAGCAGTACTCTAAAACACGTCTTTCCTTCTCCGATTACCATTATTAATTTGAGTAGGAGTCAAATTGTAGTATCTCAGTTCATCTTGATAACTAACTCCCTAATTCCCTTCCCCTTCTCGTCAAAACTCCTCACAGCACACACCTCACGATCCCCCACTTTTCACGTCAATCACTTTACACACAGACTTGACTCTGTCTATGCACACATAAAAATTGTTTCTGTCTCTCCTCTGAATTAACTTCCACGATTCAATGTGCTTTTGGAAATTTGACCACTCTATTTGATAGCTACACTTCTATACTAAGGAATTCTCGTTCCATCAACTTTTGTCCCCGTTTACTATTTGCGCAGTTTTTTTTGTGAAATTATAGATGATTGTGGAGACGGTGTTGGAGTTTCTCTTGCCGTCATGGTGGGCAGTGCAAGTCACCATCTTCTCCGCGGTCTTCATTTTTCTCTCTTGCTGGTTCTTCACCCTCGACGGAGATGACATAGTTGTTTATCGCACTCGGGTTGACGGTTCTGGTATTGTCAGTAGCGTCACTAAAGTGGAGGATGATCCGGCACATAGAGTAAGTGAGTTCGAAATGTGCTAGTTAAAAGGAGATGCTCAAACTAATTCTGCATATATAATCAAGGTTGAATTGTTGGCTGCTAAAAATCTTATTGCTGCTAATTTGAATGGGAGTTCAGATCCATATGCAATCATCACTTGTGGGAAACAAAAGAGATTTAGTGTTGCAGTTCAAGGTTTCCTGGTTCAAGAAATCATATGTGGGGGGAGGAGTTCAAATTCTCTATTGATGAGCTTCCAGTAGATATTAATGTGACAATATATGATTGGGATATAATCTGGAAAAGTGTTGTTCTCGATTCAATGACTGTACCTGTTGAAAATGAAGGTCAAACTGGTGCGGAATGGCATACATTGGACGGTCCATCTGGGCAGGTTTATCTTCATATTAAAACTTTAAAGCACAATGTCAATTTTTCAAGGACAGGGAGACTGATTTATCGGAAAATATAATAGAAGGTTTTGGAATTCTGTTGATAACGGAGTTGCTGAAATTTATATTTCGACATTGGAAAGCTTAACTAAGATTTGAAGCCTTCGGACACAAAGTTTCAGGGCGATGGTTTGTTGGAATCTTGAATTTGGTTGCAAAGCGAGGTAAGTGTCCGTTCTAACCTTAGCTTGAGGAATTAGGAGTTTCGTACTATTTGTAAATTTCTTCTTGTTGCGTACGACGTATAGGCATGGTGACGAGTATCTATACGGTGGTGTCGAGCATGACCGTGAGTCTTAAATGGATAGTTGTTGTGTGATTCTTGTTCAAATTGCTGAATATTGTTCTTGGTATTTTTATGTGGAAATGGGAGTTCACGTGAGGATTTGCTGCGCTGGTTTCTTCATTACAGTTATTCCTCTTTGTTATAGGTTTAGATTTCTTCTGTAGGTATAAAGTCAATTGCTAAATAGATTAGTTGAATAAGGATTTGTTAAGAATTAAAGGGTCCAGTATCATATTAATGGGTCATGTTTAGACTTAAAACAATGATAATTGGATTTGGAGATTAATTGTAGATGGAACTGTTTTCAATTGTGGGAATATGTTAACGCCTTAATTGATGATTCTCGATGTTGAGCAAGAACTCAGTTTATTTATTGTCGACTTTAATTATAATTGAGTATTGGCATTAGTTGAGCTGAGTAGAAGTTGAGTTAAGATTGGTTATAGCTGATTCTCCCTTGCCGGGATGTTTGCTTTGATATTATTGTTCCCTTGCTGGGAAGTTATTATATTGCTTTTGTTCCCTTGCTGGGATGTCTTGTGATTTTGTGATGACTTGTAAATGGAAGCGGGTGGTACGCCTACCACAAGATATGATGAAATGGGAGCGGGTGGTACGCCTACCACAAGATATGATGAAATGGGAGCGGGTGGTACGCCTACCACTAGATATAATAAAATGGGAGCGGGTAGTACGCCTACCACAAGATATGAGAAATGGGATCGGGTGTCATGCCTGCAACAAGATAGAACTCTAAGTGAAATTTGCCCGTATTTCTCTTTATCCGTGTTAGAAGTTAAATTGTAGTTTTCTTATTATTCTTTGATGATCTGTTTTATCTGCTACCCCGAAGCATGTTTCCCTTCCCCAGCTTTAATTGTTTAATTACTACTATCTTTCGGCAGTAGATGTATATATATAGAAATGCACAGGTTTATCTAGAGTCTGGTCCTAGCCTCGTCACTACCTCGCCGGGGTTAGACCAGGCATTTACCAGCACATGGGGTCGGTTGTGTTAATACTACACTCTACACTCTTTTGTGCAGATCCCAGCGCTGCAAATTTCGGACCGTAGGGAGCTTCCAGCTTCTTGCTTATCAGGCGACCCGAGGTAGTACTACAGGCGTCCGCAGGCCTTGGTGTCTCCCGCTATCTATTCTACCTGTTTCTTTTACGTAGTCCCAGAGACAGTACTTTGTTATTTCTTTCAGACCCTTATTTGTAGTACTCTTAGACAGCCTGTGAAGTTGTGACACCAAATCTTGGGTAGTTTCGTTAAAGAGATGTATTAGCGGTATTTTAAAGTCTGAAATTTATTATTTCGCTCGTTTAAGTTATGTTGTTTACTTGTTGTTAGTTTTGAGTTGTAACGAGTTTAAAAATAGAAACAAGGCAAATAATTCGATTGATTGGCTTGCCTAGCTTTCACTAGTAGGCGCCATCACGACTCCCGAAGGTGGGAAATTCGGCTCGTGACAATTCTTAGGAATACAAATAGATAAAAATGGAATAAAAATGCAAACCCATATAGTACAAAAAATAATAAATTCAGAAGAAACCCTTGATACAAAAAAGAAACTACAATTCTTTTTAGGACTAGTTAACCAAGTACGAGAATATATACCTAAACCAGCAGAAAATTTAAAACCATTACAGAAAAAATTAAGAAAGATGTAGAATATCACTTTGATGATAAAAATAAATTACATATACAAAAAATAAAAACTATGTGTACTAAATTACCAAAACTATACTTCCCTGATGAAAATAGAGAATTTATATAATAGTTGAAACAGACTCAAGCAAACATAGTTATGGAGGAGTACTTAAATATAGATATATGAATGAAAAAATAGAGCACCATTGTAGATATCATTCAGGATCATATACTGAACCACAATTAAAATGGGAAATAAATAGGAAAGAATTATTTGCTTTATATAAATGTTTATTAGCCTTTGAACCATATATTGTGTATAGCAAATTTATTGTGAGAACAGATAATACTCAAGTTAAATGGTGGTTAACCAGAAAAGTACAAGACTCAGTTATGACAAAGGAAATACGAAGACTGGTATTGAATATTCAAAATTTTACATTCATAATAGAAGTAATAAAAACTGACAAGAATGTTATTGCAGATTACATATCAAGAGAAAGGTACACAGACAGATGATGTACCAGAAACAACGACTGGAGACCTATATTCAATCCTTTCCAAGTTATCTATACAAATAGATGGCATGGGAAAAAGATTGCAAAATCTAGAAGAAGCTAGTAGTCAGCAGCATGACTATAAACATGCGGAACTACAAAAAATAATTAGCGGTCAGCAGCATGACTCGAAAAATGCGGAACTAGAAGGAGACGATAGGAAACTCCAAAAAGCCCATAACAGTGTTTGTATTGATGCAGGAACTACAGCAAGCAACACATCTACATCAAAATTACCTGCAAAACCAAAAAATAAAAACCTTAACAAACTATTTGAAAAGCCATATACTACAATACCGAAAAACCCAGTTACAGTACAACCCCAAACCACTACCTATTCTGAAAGCTTAAACCATGCTAAGAAAACCTATAACCATATATCTCGTACCTATATAGAAAACATGTATAAACTACAAACATTTCTTAACCTAAACCCGAGATCCAAAAATACCACTAACCCAGAAAGAGATTATATTACTTCACACCTACAAAGACATAATAAACTTATTGCTTTACCAGGCACCAACCAGAACCTAGTAAATACCTGCTACAACTATGGATTACTAAGTACTGTATATACCTCTACAGGAGAAGAAATAACAACTATGACGGAATTATATAAAGCATTCACTACGTACAAAAGAATTACCAAAGGAACACTTTTTTATATAAAATTCTATACTGCCCCAGCAGAAATATTATACGATGAAATAAAACCTATTATACAAGTTGTCAAGATTGGACTCACTAGAGAAATGATTATACCAGAACAGATCGATATACAGCCCGAGATACCTAAAGCAGAGATACCAGAATTCTCTGCAAACAAAAGACTTATCGGACTAGCTACAATACTCAGTGAGCTAGCACATACATATATGACTGAATCACCTATGTGGACATATTATTCAAGGGAACAAACTATGATCTATTCACATTCAAGGGAGATCAGAAGACAGGATATGGAAGATATAAGACAATGGATTATTAGCCTATTAAAGCCAGAGGAAATACCAATTACAAGAGCTATTAAGAAATTTTTTATTTCAGAAGACTTATTATTGAGATATTGTAAAATTATTAGTTCTAAATACCCCGATCACATATGTTCAAAATGCAATGGAGAAGATAATGTCATTCCAGAATTCAACATGGAGTGATTTCTTGGAAGACTCTACAACTACCACAATCAATGAAGAAATAAAGACAAAGAAAAAGAAGAAAAGCAATAAATGAAATTGAAAAGAAGAGAAGAAAGAGACTGCAAAGTAATAAAGGAAGAAGAGAGATGCTGAAGAAAAAAGGAGAAAAAGACAAAGGAAGAAGAAAAAGATTGACAAAGAAAAAGAAAGAAGAAGGAGACGTAAAAGATAAGAAGATTGACAAAGAAGAGACGTGAAGAAAAAAGAGACATGAAGGAAAATGACATAAAGAAGACAGCTATGTAATAAAGCCAAAAATAGGATAGTGTTTTGCTTTTTGATCTTTAATTTTCAATCGTCCAAATGTAAAGAAAAGGACGGTTAACTTTTTTCTTTTTAGACTTTTAATTAGAACCGCCCATCTGTAAAGTTGAAGGGCACTTAGGACTTTTTGTTAATACTTTTTCTTGTATAAATAGAAGAAGGAAGAGAAGGAGGAAGCAAGCCCCATAAGCCTTCACGGGCAAATTTGCTCTCCTCTCTAATCTCTCTAACCCCTCACTACTTTACATATTTAAGAAATAAACTACTTTGTTCATACATGGAGCATATATCACAAACTACTTCAAATACTTCACAAGAAAATCTACCTACAGAGGTATGTTCATTTATCATTATGAATAGCTAAACTTTTATATTCCTAATAATCTCTTAAATGTTATATTAGTTTAATCATGTTATAGTATTGTTTTACTGAACATCTTTAGTAAGTTTGCCATATGAGTAAGTAGGCTGAGAGTAGTCAAGCCCAGGCTATGCCGTCCTGTAGTGGAAACCGGAAAAGGCAAGGAAGCCGTGTTAAGGGGAGTACACAGTGTTGAGGCGCTGCTAGGGTAGATGATTGAAGCCGAAAAAAGAATGGTAGTGACTAAATGAGATGTTCATTATAACTTTAATATAATATGATAAAACTGGCATAACATATGTAGAGATTAAAGGGAATAAATGTTTAGAATTAATGAAAATAATGAATACTTATTTGTTAGATAACAATCAACAATATAAGATACTGGTACTATATCTACTTAGAAAACTTAATAATGATGTTAAAGAAAAAATATTTGACTTATTAATTATGGAAGAAATAATAGAATCTACAGAACAACAATGGTATGATTTTGACATACTATATAATATAGATTTATATGACTCAGATATCTATTCAGATTAATGATAAATCAAGAATATTTAGAACGTTGGATAAAAACTATGAAAAATCTAGATTTATTAGAAAAATTACTCATAGATAATATAACAAGTTATATTAGAACACAAGACATAGAATATTTAGATTTTATTAACAAATGTGTTAAAGAAATGAAGAGATTAATACCACTAAAACATGAATACCATGAAAAAGCCTTCCCTAAAAATTAATACTTAATAAAATGAATTCAAGAATTCTCACCATTTCTTAGATTCATGGACCCAATTCAATTCAGTGGGATCCTTCATTCACAATTTTTTCCACCAAGAACGTTTTCTAAAACTCTTTGACCCCCGAATTTGGAGTATCCTACTTTCACGCAATTCACAGGAAAATCTACCTACAAAGGTATGTTTATTTATCATTATGAATAGCTAAACTTTTATATTCCTAATAATCTCTTAAATGTTATATTAGTTTAATCATGTTATAATATTATTTTACTGAACATCTTTAGTAAGTTTGCCATATGAGTAAGTAGGCTGAGAGTAGTCAAGCCCAGGCTATGCCGTCCTGTAGTGGAAACCGGAAAAGGCAAGGAAGCCGTGTTAAGGGGAGTACACAGTGTTGAGGCGCTGCTAGGGTAGATGATTGAAGCCGAAAAAAGTATGGTAGTGACTAAATGAGATGTTCATTATAACTTTAATATAATATGATAAAACTGGCATAACATATATAGAGATTAGAGGGAATAAATGTTTAGAATTAAGGAAAATGATGAATACTTATTTGTTAGATAACAATCAACAATATAAGATACTGGTACTATATCTACTTAGAAAACTTAATAATGATATTAAAGAAAAAATATTTGACTTATTAATTATGGAAGAAATAATAGAATCTACAGAACAACAATGGTATGATTTTGACATACTATATAATATAGATTTATACGACTCAGATATCTATTCTGATTAATGATAAATCAAGAATATTTAGAACGTTGGATAAAAACTATGAAAAATCTAGATCTATTAGAAAAATTACTTATAGACAATATAACAAGTTATATTAGAACACAAGACATAGAATATTTAGATTTCATTAACGAAAACGTTAAAGAAATGAAGAGATTAATACCACTAAAACATGTATACCATGAAAAAGCCTTCCCTAAAAATTAATACTTAATAAAATGAATTCCGCACCCCTAGAATGGTAGTAAATTGAGAAAGAGTGCAAACCACCAATCTAGAATAGCTTCACCTAGGTAGAATTCTCTAAGATAGACAAATATGAAACAAATTGATAAAGAGAACAATTAGAGCAGACTGTACTTTGTATATTGATCGTTGATTGTGTGATGTCTTTTACAATTATGCTGCCCCTTTATATAGGAAGGGGAATGAGTCTTATACAAGGTAAAAAACCTATCTACAAGGTAAAATATCCCTAGAATTAATGACTTCAACGTCTTTGCTGATTTCCGCCGTGATTCCCGCTGAGATATCTACGTATCACGGGATTCTGGTCCTTCTGTTACGCAAATCTGATAATTTTATCCTAGGGAGTTTTACCCTAATCGACCTCAACGATCTCGTCTCGGACACCTTGGCTTCGAGCTCCGTTCCGATGACATCCGGTCTCGACCTTCATCTCTTGATGTCTCGATCTCGGCCTATCGAGCAATAACTCCAATCAACGCCGGTCGTACTAATTCGAAATCGATACTCCCTATGCAAGCGATCGAATTTGACCCCATACAGATAGTCCCCTCATTTTTTGGAGAGTAATGATGAAAAACGTTATGAGCCGCCGCTTTTAAGATTAGGTCAAATGGAGACATACTTATGGCGCGCGACACGAAATTTGGGGTGTCACATCAAAAGAAGCAAAATGTCATATTGATAAATGACGGTAGCATGATGACGCACGTGGCAAGTATCAAAAACGTCTTTTCATAGACCAACTGAACACAAAACTCTGCAACGCCTGCAAACGCTAATTAATGGTTCCTCATTTTGGGACTCGAACCGCCACCTTTAAGAGGGTATAAATAGCCCTCTTTTCCTTTAGTTTCAAAGTTTGCATTATTTGAGCATTATATTCTTCAAGTTCTCTGAGTTTGTTTACAAGTGACCTTCTCCTTTATTCTTGTCTTACCCCTGCATCTACTAGCTTCTTGCACTCTTTATTTCCAATAAAGACATCCAAATCTGTTCCCTAGAAAAGAAAACCCTCTTCTTCTCAACCCACTGAAGAACCTGAACCTGTCGTTGTTGAGGAAACTACGACCGAGCCCCCTCTAAAAGCGTTCGTATCGGTTGGGTGTTCAATCGATTTCGATTTTAAGGTAGAGAAGGCTTCTGTTGTTCCGGGCTGGGGCGAACCGATCACTAGATACATTTGTTCGATTTACGAACAAAACCATCAACAGGGTGAAGGAAGATTGCAACTGGGTTGGTAAGGACGTGGTGGTTCCCGCGCCGGAAGAGGCGATTACCACCCATGTGGAGGGCTACTTGAGTGTTTACACTTACCCCTTCACGTTGGGCCCTTTGGACCCTATCATCGTCACTTCTTGCAAAAGGTATGATGTAACCTTGGGCCAGATTCACCCCTCCGTTTGGAGAATAGTCATTCTCTTTCGCTTTATTGTAAGCAAGATCGATGGGCACCCTTTCACCCTCGATCATCTCCTACGGTTATACAGTCCCCGAATATTCCGAGGGGGATTAATAAAACTTGCTCGTCGGGCAAGCAAGGCTCCTTTCTCGAGCATCGATGAGGACAAGGATCGAGGTTGGATGAGCCGATTTATTCGAATAAAGACATCGGACCTAATTCCTGCCGAGGACATGCCGTTCCCTAAGAAGTGGAACATGAATCATAAGTGCTATACTCCTATTTCAATCTGTCTGGTGTTTTTCCTTTGTTATCTCACTAACCGATTTCTCATGGTGTAGCTGTTTCTCGAACGCCAGCTGCGATTATGCACTTGAAAGAATGGGTCGAGAAGGTGGTGTCTCAAAGGACCTATTCGAAGCGTGCCTGGCGCGAGATATCGAAGGGCCGGGGGAGGCCATATATCATGGTGAGACCGATAACGTTTGAATTCTACGCCTTATATTATTGATAATGCTGTTGACTTATAACTTACTTCGCTCTTCATTTACAGGTCTATCGAAGGACGTTGAGATGAGGCCAGCGTCCCCTGGTAGAGAAATTCCTCGCCATCCCCCTGCCTCAGAGCAGGAGAAGGAGAAAAAGAGGAAAGAAGTCCCCAGTTCTTCTGGGCCCGAGAGGAAGAGGCCGAAGAAAAGTATAGCTCATAGAACCAAAATCTCGGACTTAGCTTATCAATTGGATGACGAGTCCGAGGAAGACGAAGACCTCGAACTTTTGGGCAGTGAACCATCTCGAGCAGTCCCCGAGTAGAGGGCCGATGAAACTCATATTCATCGAGTAGAGGGCCCCGAGATGGGAGCGAGAACTAGGGCTTCCGCCGATGCGGGAGAGGCGACGTAGGGAATCCCAGGCCCCCCCAGAAACAATGGACTCCCCTTCTTTCTCGGAGTCAACTTTTAACGAAGCCCGAGCCGCAAGAGCACATTCCCCGAGCAAAGGCCCTATACCGTAAGGACCTTTTCAAGGTTTCTTCGACGACGTGCCATCGGCGGATACTTTTGGGCTCGAAGTGTTGAGGAAGAGTCCCTCCACCGGAACGAGCAAGGCATCTTTCGGTCCAAAGTTGATCGATAGATTTCCTGCTCCGAGTTCAGACCCTGATCGAAAACGAATAATAAGGTTTGCCATTCCCGAAAATGCTAGGGTCCTTTCTGCGCCTTTGGGGGTGGCTAGTTATCTTCAGTGTTTGGTGACCGAAGAAGATCAGGCCGCAATGGACGAGGTGGATGCAGCCTTCTTGTTCAATGAGGCTCAACAAGCATCAAATAAGATAAACTTCTGACAAGCCTTGTCTAGTGTTCGCCATTTTACATTTCAATCTTTGACTAACGGTCATATTTTCTCTTGTACTTTTAGGCCTTGGTGCTTCATCATGATGCTTTTCTTCGACAAAGGGAAGAAAAGGCACGTCGTGAGCGGCTCGAAGGGGAGATGTCGACCCTTCGGGCCGAACTAGACTTTGTGTGTAAAGAAAATCTGGCATAATCGACCAGATGGGGCAACAGCTCGACCAAATAAACCAGTTCCGATCTGAGGCGAGTGAAGCCAAAGCAGAAATCAATGAAATGAGAACCAGGACCGATATGCTGACTTCGGAAAAAGAGGCCTTCCAAGCTCAAATGGTTTCTTTGGAAAACCAACTATCTGAGGCACAAGAGAAAATCAGGGCTCTGACTAAGAGCACCGATACACTTCAATTCTAAGTCGAGACGCTCACTTCGTATCGTAAAATTTTGGTCAACGAGCTGCAATCGGCAAAATCGGAGGTTGCTGCATCCAAGGCTGAGGCCGATGAGTTAGTAGCCCAATACAGGGCCGATGCCGAGGCCGCTTAGGAACAATCGAAGATTTTGGTCGAAT
>MCJB01000585.1:3585-18222 GCA_002018475.1 Nicotiana obtusifolia | reverse complement strand
ATATATATATATATAAATCTTCCTTTCTTTCCATTCCTTGCTTGACTTATTTTGATTCTCTGTACTTAGAACCGATGGTTCAACTTGTTGAATTTTCTGCTCTTCAGGCTTAGTTTAGACTTAGCCAATTTCAAGATATGCCTTAACAGACTTTCCCTTTCTTCGATCGATTTGGTAAGGCCTTAGCTTCAAAAAGGTCTGGGGTTTGCCTCAATAGGTCTTACTTCCCTTCGAGTTTCATTAGCTCGAGACGGCCTTAGCCTTTTAAGAAATCGGGGTTCGCCTTAACAGGTCTTACTCCCCTTCGAGTTTTATTAGCTCGATACGGCCTTAACCTTTTAAGAAATCGGGGTTTTTTCTTAACAGGTCTTACTCCCCTTTGCCTGATTTTTGTATGAAACTTTGAGCAATGCTAGTTTTTTGATCGAACAACGAAAATCGAAATGGCCCTTGCGCTCGGAGACAAGATATCAGTGCCAAAGAACTTTTATTAGCATTCAAGTGCTTGTACAATTTGCTTAGGGGATAGATCAATCTATTTGGGCATGGTTCTTTTGACCGTTTGACCCTTACATTAACTCCTAATGATCTAGGAGAAATTCTCCCGAATTGAAGTAGCTAAGCAGTGAATTGAAGTAGCTAAGTAGTCTCTGATATTTAAGGTCGATCGAAGTTGAGCATCGAACATTGTTTCCTTCGATATGCGACTGATCTAAGTTAGCACATTTCCTGGTTGCCTCATTAAAAACCTTGCCGTAGAACCCAATTTGGGACAAAACCGATCGAAGGGAAAAAGAGTGCAACGCGTGCTTTTAGTCCTAACGTCCTGTGCTTTCCGGCTCGAGGTTACTTCATGTGATACCTGCAGGTGTTAGTAACATAAAACAAACAAACGAAGAATGAAAGATCATACCTCAACAATAGTATCGTTTCAAGTGGTTTATGTTCCAATTGTTCGACAGCTGTTTGCCGTCCATTGTTCCAAGTTTGTACGATCCCTTTCCGGTGATCTTTAAGAAGGTGTAAGGCCCTTCCCAGTTCGGCCCTAACTTCCCTTCGTTTGGGTCTCGAGTATTGGGTGTGATTTTTCTGAGCACTAGGTCTCCGATGTTGAAAGGTACTAGGTTGTAGTACCTTTCAATCTTTTGCTTTTGGGCGGCCATTCGAACAAGGGCTGCTTCCCTTCTTTCATCCAATAATTCGAAATTGGTATTCATAGCTTCGTGATTCGATTCTTCAGTTGCATAGTGAAATCTGATACTTGGTTCTCCTACTTCGACTGGTATCAACGCTTCAGCACCGTACACTAGGGAGAAAGGAGTGGCCCCGATGCTGGTTTTCTCGGTTGTGCGATATGCCCATAAAACTTCAGGCAATATTTCTTTCCATTTCCCCTTCGTGTCAGTTAACCTCTTCTTGAGGTTTCGAATTATGGTTTTGTTGGTCGATTCAGCTTGTCCGTTGCCGCTGGGGTGATAGGGCGTCGATAGGATCCTTTTGATCTTGTTATCTTCGAAGAACTTCGTCACTTTGCTGCCGATGAATTGATTTCCATTATCGCACACAATCTCTGATGGCATCCCAAATCGACATACGATGTGATCCCAGATGAAGTTGATCACTTCCTTTTCCCTAATCTTTTTGTATGCCTAGGCTTCAACCCATTTGGAGAAGTAGTCAGTCATAAAAAGAATGAATTGAGCTTTACCTGGCGTGTATGGGAGAGGGCCGACGATGTCCATTCCCTATTTCATGAATGGCCATGGCGACAAGACCGAATGCAGCGTCTCCCCGGGCTGGTGGATCATCGGTGCGTGCCTTTGGCACTCGTTACACTTGCGAACGAACTCCTTTGCATCTTTTTCCAAATCGATCCAATAATAGCCAGCTCGGATTATTTTACGAACCAAGGATTCGACGCCGGAATGATTCCCACATGTGCCTTCGTGTATTTCCCTTAAAATATACTCGGTGTCACCCAGTCCCAGACATATCGCGAGAGGGCCACTGAATGTCCTTCTAAATAGGGTTCCGTCATTGGATAAACAGAACCGAGCTGCCTTCGTTCGCAATGTTCTCGATTCTTTTGGGTCTGAGGGGAGCTTACCGGAGCTGAGATACTATATATACTTATTTCTCCAATTCCAGGTCAAACTTGTTGAATTGATTTCGGCATGGCCTTCCTCCACCACCGACCTCAAAAGTTGTACGACCTTCTCGGACTCGATCTCATCGTCTTTGACCGATGATCCCAAATTGGCGAGGGCGTCGGCCTCACTGTTTTGCTCTTGAGGTATGTGTTGCAAGGTCCATTTTTTAAACCTATGCAGTGTGACTTGAAGCTTGTCCAAATACCTCTGCATTCGCCCTTCTCTGACTTCGAAAGTCCTGTTAGCTTGATTGACTACAAGGAGGGAATCGCACTTGGCTTCGATTATCTCCGCTCCCAGGCTTTTGGCCAGTTCTAAACCTACAATCATAGCTTCATACTCCGCTTCGTTGTTAGTTAATTTTACAGTCTTGATAGACTGTCGAATTGTATTCCCAGTCGTGGGCTTTAGTACGATACCAAGCCCCGATCCCTTCGCGTTCGAGGCACTGTCTGTGAACAAGGTCCACACTCCCAAGGGAGTCCCTAATTCGGACATTGATTCTCTTTCGACCTCGGGTATTAGCGACGGTGCAAAATCGGTGACGAAATCCGCTAACACTTGAGACTTAATCACAGTTCGGGGTCGGTACTCGATATCGTACCCGTTCACTTCGATATCCCACTTGGCCAATCGGCCAGATAGCTCGGGCTTGTGCATTATGTTTCTCAATGGGTAGGTTGTTACGACGCATATGGGATGACATTGGAAGTAGGGTTTAGTTTCCTGGAGGCACTCAATAAAGCGAGTGCTAATTTTTCTAGATGAGGGTATCTAGTTTCGGCCTCGCCTAATGTTCTACTAACATAATAAATAGGAAACTGCGTACCTTGTTCTTCTCGAACTAGGACCCCACTTACCGCTACTTCCGAGACGGCAAGGTATAGGTACAATCGCTCCCCTGTTTTTGGCGTATGCAGCAACAGTGGGCTAGACAGGTATCTCTTATGTTCTTCTAACGCGCGCTGACACTCCGGAGTCCACGAGAAATTGTTCTTCTTTTTCAACAGGTTGAAAAATCAGTGACTCCTATCAGATGATCTCGAGATAAATCGGCCCAGAGCGGCTATCCGGCCTGTCAGCTTTTATACGACCTTTACATTGTCTACGAATGTAATGTCTTCGATGGCCTTGATCTTCTCGGGGTTGATTTCTATTCCTCGATTCGAGACCTTGAAATCGAGGAATTTTCTCGAGCCCACACCAAATACACATTTCTCCGGGTTCAACTTCATGTTGTATCGTCTCAGCACATCGAACGTCTCCTGCAAATGGCTCAAATGGTCCTCTGCTCCCAGGGACTTAACTAGCATATCATCAATATAAACCTCCATTGTTTTTCCTAATTGTTTTTCGAACATTTGGTTTACTAGGCGTTGGTAAGTGACCCCAGCATTCTTTAACCCAAATGGCATCACGTTATAACAGTATGTACCATACTTAGTGATGAAGGATGTCTTTTCCTGATCATCCTGGTCCATTCGTATTTGGTTATAGCCAGAGTAAGCATCGAGAAAGCTAAGGGCCTCATGACCAGCAGTAGCATCGATCATGCGATTGATATTGGGTAAAGGAAAAGAATCTTTAGGGCATGCCTTGTTTAAATCCTTATAATCTATGCACATTCTTAATTTATTTCCTTTTTTAGGGACTACAACTACGTTTGCTAACCATTCTGGGTATTTAACTTCCCTAATGGACCCTGTTTTTAAAAACTTAGTTACCTCATCCTTGATGAATGTCTGTTTGACTTCGGATTGGGGCCTCCTTTTTTGCTTGACCGGCCAGAATTTTGGATCGCTTAGTTTGTGGGTCGTTATCTCCGGTGGGATACCTGTAATGTCGAGATGAGACCAAGCAAAGGAATCTTCGTTAGTTATAAGGAATTGTATAAGTTTTGCCCTGAGCTCGAAACTTAGGCCCGAGCCCAGGTATACCTTTCGATCCGGCAAGTCTTTTCGGAGCGAAACGAGCTTGAGTTCCTCGACCGTTGATTTAGTTGCGTCGGATTCATCGGGACTGATGAATGACCGGGGAATCCCGTAGTTGTCATCTTCGAGATGCTCCTGTTCACCTTCGTTTGTCAAAGGCGATGACTGTGATTGCTATTTGGTCCTTTGAGAAGGAGCTGCTGGTATCGGTACTGCTTCTTCTACTGCAAACATCTCTTTCGCAGCTGGCTATTCCCCGTAAACTGTTACAATCCCATCAGTCGATGGGAATTTCAACACTTGATGTAGCGTTGAAGGTACCACTCTCATATCGTGAATCCACGGTCTCCCGTGCAAGGCATTGTACCTCATGTCTCCATCAATCACGCAGAATTTTGTTTCTCGAACGATACCGACAGTGTTTACCGGTAATGTTATTTCGCCTTTGGTCGTTTCGCACGCCATGTTGAATCCATTGAGAACCCGAACTACAGGGACAATTTGGTCTGTCAGCTCGAGTTGTTCGATAACCCATGATCGGATTATGTTGGCCGAACTACCAGGATCGACCAGCACGCGCTTTACCTTCGTCTTGTGTACAAGCACCGATATTACTAACGCATCGTTGTGAGGTTGAATGATTCCTTCTGCATCTTCTTCGCTGAAATGCAAGATTCCCTCCATCGCATAATCCCCAGTGCGCTTTTCCCGGGTGATGGATATTTTAGTACGTTTTAATACCGGGCCTTGGGGCGTATCTACTCCGCCGATGATCATATTAATTGTGTGCTGTGGCTCCTCCTGGTTCACTTGCTTATTCCTGTTCCCATAATGGTTTTTGGCTCGGTCGCTCAAAAACTCTCAAAGATGCCCATTTTCGAGCCCATGTGTACCATATGTACCATGATATTTGCATATCAAACTGGGGTCTCTTTTGGCAGGGTCCGATTGTAGCGGTCGAGGCCACTTAGTGTACTTAATACGACCGATAGCTGACACGAGAGTAGCCGCATCGACGTTGAAGTTGTACTCCGATAACCGCGGTGCTTCTTGGTGACCGGCGGTTCTCTCGAAGTTGTTTCTCATCATCGGTCCTTGGTTGTTCTGATTATGATCGTTCCTTCTTTCGCGTCTCGGGGAGCCTTTCCTCGCTGGAATGACTTTCCTATCTCCCGGATATGGTCGATGCCTATCTCTGCTCGATCTCGATTATCGATAAATATCCCTTCGAACCCTATCATGAGTTCTGATGGGGTAAATAGATCCCGAAGGGGCTCCAAGTTGGTCATCCTCGACTCTGATCTTTGACTGGTATCGGTTGTGTATATCCGCCCATGTGGCGGCCGGATATTCAATCAAGTTCTGGTTAAGTTGCTGCGAAGCCGTTAAACTTCGAGCGTTGAGTCCGTGGGTGAAGGCTTGTACGGCCCAATCGTCAGTGACCGGTGGCAGGTCCATCCGTTCCATCTGAAAACGAGATACGAATTCCCTGAGCATCTCGTTATCTTTTTGTCTAACTTTGAACATGTCCGATTTCTGCGTCTCCACTTTGATGGTGCCTGCATGTGAGTTTACGAAGGTATTTGCAAGCATAGCAAAAGAATCGATGGAATTCGGGGGCAAGTTGTGATACCAAGTCATTGCCCCCTTTGACAAGGTTTCTCCGAATTTCTTCAGTAGAACAGACTCGATCTCATCATCTTCTAAGTCGTTTCCCTTTATGGCGCACGTGTAGGCTGTCACATGCTCGTTTGGATCGGTTGTCCCGTTGTATTTGGGAATTTCCGGCATGCGAAATTTCTTTGGTATGGGTTTTGGAGCGGCGCTTGACGGGAAAGGTTTGTGCAAAAATTTCTTGGAATCTAAGCCTTTCAATATCGAAGGTGCACCTGGGATTTGATCCACCCTCGAATTATATGTCTCCACCTTTTTGTCATTGACCTCGATCTTCTTTTCGCCAGACTCGACTCGTTTGGTTAGTTCCTCGAGCATCTTCATGATCCCGGAATTCTCCCCCAATCCACCTTCGCTCGGTTCCTCTGCGATTGGTTCATTCTCAGGGATCGTTCCCCGAGAAGGGCCAGCCTCAACCTCATTCGAAATTTGGCTGCGATTTTGCAGTTGAGCAATAGCCGCTTGCTGGGCTTGCAACATGTTGAAGATCATTCTGAGGTTAATTTCGTCCCCTTCGTCGTTTTGAGTTGTTGATCGGTGTTCTCTATGAACACTGTTTGAATTAGCGTCTATTGGAACATCATCACCGGGTGCTACGTCATTGTTTTTGCCCTGGTGGTCAAACTCGCCATCGACGTACAGAGGCACAGATTGTGAATGTGACATGGTTGTATTGTAACCTGAAATAAAAAATACTTCACAGAACAAGTGTAAAATAACGTGTGTGACAGAAAGTTGTATCAAACGCTCACTATTAGCCTTAGCCCCACGGTGGGCGCCAAACTGTTTACTCTAGGCTTCGGACAACAATTAAATTTATACGTGGTTTTAAGAACACGTGATTTGGCTTGATACAAATAAAAGATGAATGAAAATAAAGACTAAACTCAGTAAGTAAATTGAGAAAGAGTGCAAACCACCAATCTAGAATAGCTTTATCTTGGTAGAATTCTCTAAGATAGACAAATATGAAGCAAATTGATAAAGAGAACAATTAGAGCAGACTGTACTTTGTATATTGATCGTTGATTGTGTGATGCCTTTTACAATTATGCTGAATGAGTCTTATACAAGGTAAAAAAACCTATCTACAAGGTAAAATATCCCTAGAATTAATGACTTCAACGTCTTTGCTGATTTCCGCTATGATTTCCGCCTAGATATCTATGTATCACGGGATTTCTGGTCCTTCTGTTACGAAAATCTGATAATTTTACCCTAGGGCGTTTTACGCTAATCGACCTCAACGATCTCGTCTCGGACACCTTGGCTTCGAGCTCCTTTCCAATGACATCCGGTCTCGACCTTCATCTCTCGATGTCTCTATCTCGGCCTATCGAGCAGTAACTCCAATCGACGCCGGTCGTACTAATTCGAAACCGATACTCCCTGTGCAAGCGATCAAATTTGACCCCATACAGATCCCTTAGGCTCAGCACTTGGTGTAGAAATTTCAACCCGACTTTTATTTGCACATTATCATTTAATTAATCTGTACTCACTTTTATTTAACTTTACCCAAAAAAAAATGCATCTCCCTCCCCTCGCTTGCGACCTCTACTTCTAATCGTAGAATCGAACCTTCATCCAAATCACAAACAACTAAGCGGGCGTTTGGACATAAGAATAGTAAAAATTTAAAAAAAAAAAAAATTTAAGTGAAAATGGTATTTGAAAATTAGAGTTGTGTTTGGACATGAATATAATTTTGGGTTGTTTTTGAAGTTTTGTGAGTGATCTGAGTGAAACTTTTGAAAAACAGCTTTTTGGAGTTTTTCAAATTTTCAAAAATTCTAAAACTCATCTTCAAGTGAAAATTGAAAATTTTATGGCCAAACATTGATTTCGAAATAAAGTGAAAAATTTTTCGACAAAAAGTGAAAACAAATCTTTTATGTCCAAAGGGGCTCTAAATCGTGGTTAGGTGGTAATGGTTTATAATAGATAGTGCTGTCATGGAGATTTTTCCATCTGATTTGCTGAGTGTGCAACAATATAATAATAATTGTTTACCTTAAAATGAGTAACAATTGAATTTTTATGCGATTTAAAGGATACATGATTTAATTTGACACGAATTATCTAAGAATAGCAAATCATCAAATTAAAGAGAAACAAAACGATCAAACCAAACGTAATGGAACGATTAAGCTTACACTTTAAGTTGAACGCTGAGACTGGTTCCGATCGTGCCCTCCAGACGGGCTCGGTTGCAACTAAATAAATAAGTAGCTGAAGAACACAATGAACAGTAGCTAAAGAATAAAATGAAGTTTATTACTTTGATATGCGTGCCAATAGTGGTTGAAAAATGAAAGGGTTCTCCCTTTTATATAGTAGGTGATTTTCAATCTTAGTACAAGTCTAAATAAGGCAAAAATCTTTCTCTTCTAGTAAATCATGATACTCAGTCGATATCGGGCGAGATTTGTGCCGTAATATCCTGTTGATGGTGGATATTTCGGCCCCTCATTTGTCCTTTCTAACCGTCCTTGCTTTAGCCTCGATTCTTCGCTTTGCTCGAACTCGATTTTCCCATGTTTGGCCATGTCCAATTTTTGGCACACCATTCATCCTCCCCGGGCTCTAATCTGCGTGAGCCTTCGACTTTACTTGAGACTACGTCAGATCGCGCTGTCTTCTCGTTTCTTCATCGAGAAATCGGGGGTAACATTATCCCTGATTTTACCTGTACACAAATAGTCCCCTAACTTTTCGGAGAGTAGATTTATCGAAACGACGGGAAGTGATTAATTGACCTCGATTCCTTCCTCCGCACGCCACAAGCGAGTTGACAAGTCGCCAAAACATCCCATCAGTTGTGCCGTTCTGATTTCAGACACGTGTCAGCCGCCGGTTGACCATACTCGGTAGGCACCAAATGCAAAACGTCACGCATTCATTGTTTCTTTCCTAGAAAATCTCTCTGATTTTCTTTTTCTACTTTTCGATTTCGAATCTTCTTGAGTTACTCTTGAATTTTCTACTTGTGCATCAATCTCTCAAATCTTCATAAATTGTTCTCCACATCTTCATTTTTTCATCTTTATTCTTCAAGCCTTCAACTTTATCTTCAAATTCTCATATCAGATCTTCAAATCTTCATATCAACCTTCAAAACTTCATATTCCAACGTCAAGATGGCTAAAACCTCAAAATCGGTGCCTCAAACCACTGCTCCTTCAACATCCACCTATGTCAAAGGCGCCGAAGCAACCCTTCCGGTAGTAGCCCCGGAACCTCCTCATACACAATTTATCCCCGGAGGGTGCTCCATAGATAACGACTGATGCAATAAGGAATTCAAAAACAAGAAAACACTCAATATAGTTGCTCTGATACCAACTGATGCAATATTAAATGCGGAAAACAAGATAAAAGGATAGAAGCAAGATGCTCAATGAACTATCAAGACGACAAGTAGGAACTAGTCTACTTACCTTCTTGATGAATTCATGGAATACCTATACTATACGAACAACCGTCAAGACAACAATGGTCTTACAAATTGTTCGATCAAACAAAGGAACGAGTTTACTTTGGAATCACACAAAAAATTGGACACGTTCAAAGCACACGAGTTGGAGCAAAGTTGCTGCCGATTTTTGTATTGAATATCAAAGTTAGGTTCTGAAAATAATGAAATCTTTAGGCTTATATAGAATGAGCCTTGTCCTAAATCAACTAGGAAACAAATACCTAACAAAAAGGCCACAAATTGGAAAAGTAAAAAGAATGGCCATGCAGGACCCCCAAGTAAGAGTCAATGTCTTCCATAGCAACTCAATATTACAATATAAACACAAATGTATATCATCAACAAATATTTCATCCAACAGAAGATGTGTGAACACTCGGCTCGTCTCCAAGGCTAACCAATGCCTTGTCTTGTCTTATCCAACATTGATGACATGAACGTTGCTTGATCAGGTTGGCCGAATTCCTAAGGGTTAGGGGGAGGGGATTGGGATTGTAAGAACAAACCCTTTTCAAGCTCTGATACCAACTGATGCAATAAGGAATTCAAAAATAAGAAAACACTCAATATAGTTGCTCTGACACCAACTGATGCAATATTAAACGCGGAAAACAAGATAAAAGGATAGAAGCAAGACGCTCAATGAACTATCAAGACAACAAGTAGGAACTAGTCTACTTACCTTCTTGATGAAGTCACGGAGTACCTATACTATACGAACAACCCTCAAGACAATAATGGTCTTGCAAACTGTTCGATCAAACAAAGGAACGAGTTCAATTTGGAATCACACCAAAATTGGACACGTTCAAAGCACACTAGTTTGGAGCAAAGTTGCTGCCGATTTTTGTATTGCATATCAAAGTTAGGTTCTGAAAATAATGAAATCTTTAGGCTTATATAGAATGAGCCTTGTCCTAAATCAACTAGGAAACAAATAACTAACAAAAGGGCCACAAATTGGCAATGTAAAAAGAATGGCCACGCAGGACCCCCAAGTAAGAGTCAATGTCGTCCATAGCAACATAATATTACAACATAAACACAAATGTACATCATCAACAAATATTTCGTCCAACACAAGATGTGTTAACACTTGGCTCGTCTCCAAGGCTAACCAACGCCTTGTCTTGTCTTATCCAACATTAATGGCATGAACGTAGCTTGATCAGGTTGGCCGAATTCCTAAGGGTTAGGGAGAGGGGATTGGGATTGTAAGAACAAACACTTTTCAAGCTCTGATACCAACTGATGCAATAAGGAATCCGAAAACAAGAAAACACTCAATATAGTTGCTCTGATACCAACTGATGCAATATTAAATGCGGAAAACAAGATAAAAGGATAGAAGCAAGACGCTCAATGAACTATCAAGACAACAAGTAGGAACTAATCTACTTACCTTCTTGATGAATTCACGGAGTACCTATACTATACGAACAACCCTCAAGACAACATTGGTCTTGCAAACTGTTCGATCAAACAAAGGAACGAGTTCAATTTGGAATCACACCAGAATTGGACACGTTCAAAGCACACTAGTTTGGAGCAAAGTTGCTGCCGATTTTTGTATTGAATATCAAAGTTAGATTATGAAAATAATGAAGTATTTAGGCTTATATAGAATGAGCCTTGTCCTAAATCGACTAGAAAACAAATGACTAACAAAAAGGCCATAAATTGGCAATGTAAAAAGAATGGCCATGTAGGACCCCCAAGTAAAAGTCAATGTCTTCCATAGCAACACAATATTACAACATAAATACAAATGTACATCATCAACAAATATTTCGTCCAACACAAGATGTGTGAAAGCTTGGCTCGTCTCCAAGGCTAACCAACGCCTTGTCTTGTCTTATCCAACATTGATGGCGTGAACATAGCTTGATCAGGTTAGCCTACATCATTCTCCCCTTCTTGAGAAGATTTCGTCCTCAAAATCGAATTATCTCCATCTTTCAAAGCGGCACTACCAGGAAGGTCTATAACATATGCGTTGTTATTGATCTTCTGCAACACTTGGAATGAACCACTTCCTCGCGGGGCAAACATGTCCACATATTCCTGCAAAACGTCATCAACAACACTAGGCAGGGGGTGAACGTTAGTAGAAACTTCATCATTAGAACTCAAGTAAACACCCTTATGAACTAGGCAAATTAACAGTTTAGAACTATCATTACCTCACAAATACTCACCTGGTTGCATCATAGCACAAACATTACCTGGCAGGGTTAATGTACTAGCATGGTCTACGACTTCGGCTTTAGCTTTCACTATCTCTTCGTCACTCTCCACCTCACAAACAGTACCATCACGTTCAGGTCTTGTGGTGGAACCATCACTAGTTCCTTCCCCAGCATTCTTCCAAGTACTAGCGGTTCTTTCAAGGTTCTCCATTCGAATACTAAGCGCCCTTACTTCAGCGCAAAGCTCGGCTAAAGTAATGTCTGTTACAACCTTTTCTCCTTCCTTAGCCATGTACCTGCAAAAGAAAATAAACTAGAGAATGTGTTAAGGTTAGTTAAAAATACTCTCTCTCACTTTTTGAATGACTCTCGGGTTCACTCAAATTTCGGGTAGGATTTCGTACTTATCCTCAAATTGGCTTCCTCTAATTAATCAAGTTCCTTAGCGACCTTTCAAGTTCACATGTTCAATAGTTTCTTCGGGGTGAATGAGTTTATGTGACTTGAAAGGCGGACAGCTTTTAGGTGAGCACAAGAAGCCAAGAATTATCTACGAAAGTGGAAGTTCTGAGTTTTAGCACAAGGTCCTACAAGCTCAAAGATTAGTAAATACATAAGTAGGAAATTACCTAATAATTACTAATTAGAATTAATTTAATCAAGAAAGAATTTTGAAATAGTATAAGGAAATTTTTGAAGCTTTCCCACTTTAGTTTGGAGTAGACCAATCCTCTCTCCTTAGCACTTAGGATTTTCGCCCCCCCCCTCCCTTTTCCTTTTCCAACAAAATTTCATCCCCTTCTCCTTGTCCAACTAGGTTTTCAACTTCTTGAAACTTCTCCCCTTTGGATTGGGAGTTGTTTCTTTCTTGGACTAGAATTAGGGTTTCCTATTCTCCTCTTTTCTCTCCCAATTTCGGCCCTCTCTCCTCCCTCTTTACACATTTACAACACTTCCAAAAACTATCAAATTATTGTTAAAGAGCTTCAAGAATTCAAGGAAGACTTGCCTAGAACATTTGAGAATTCAAAAACTCTTCAAGAACAACGTAAAACTCTTCAAGAACTACAATTTTAACTCCAAGAACTTCAAGATTCTTGAGTTACACGTGTATACCTTCAAGAACAACAACTTCGATGTTTCAAGAACTTCAAGATTTTTCAAGATTCAATCGTGCACCTTCAAGATTTCAAGATTATCGGTTTCTAACGATCATGAACTTCAAGAATCGGTTCAAGAACGTTTTTTTAACAATCAATCTTCAAGACTTCAATCCCTAGATGATTTAACAACTTCAATCAACTATCAATTTTTGGTTTTTTTTTTCTTCTTCTTTTTTTTTTGTCACGTTTTTCTTTTTTTCTTTTTTTTTTTTTACCAAAAACAAAATTAACGAAAGAACCTAAACTAAGGCACGAGGAACAGGATTGACATTGCAAAAACAAACCCGTTTCAAGCTCTGATACCAACTGATGCAATAAGGAATTCGAAAACAAGAAAACACTCAATATAGTTTCTCTTATACCAACTGATGCTTTATTAAACGCGGAAAACAAGATAAAAGGATAGAAGCAAGACGCTCAATGAACTATCAAGACAACAAGAACTAGTCTACTTACCTTCTTGATAAAGTCACGGAGTACCTATACTATACGAACAACCCTCAAGACAACAATGGTCTTGCAAACTGTTCGATCAAACAAAGGAACGAGTTCAATTTGGAATCATACCAAAAATTGGACACGTTCAAAGAACACTAGTTTGGAGCAAAGTTGCTATAGATTTTTGTATTGAATATCAAATTTAGGTTCTGAAAATAATGAAGTCTTTAGAATGAGCCTTGTCCTAAATCAACTAGGAAACAAATAACTAACAAAAAGGCCACAAATTGGCAAAGTAAAAAGAATGGCCACGTAGGACCCCCATGTAAGAGTCAATGTCTTCCATAGCAACACAATATTACAACATAAACACAAATGTACATCATCAATAAATATTTCGTCCGACACAAGATGTGTGAACGCTTGGCTCGTCTCCAAGGCTAACCAACGCCTTGTCTTGTCTTATCCAACATTGATGGCATGAACGTAGCTTGATCAGGTTGGTCTGCATCAACGAATTTATAGTCGAAAAAGCCTCCAAATAAAGAGATCGAGGCGAGGAGGCATGGAGGTATGTCCGCTTCATCACCGAGGAGATGCTCCAAGTGGTCCGAGAGGACTGCAAATGGGAGCGAAGAAACGTGGTTGTTCCCGGTCTTGTTGAGAACATCACGATGCACATGAGGGATACTCAAGCATTTATACGTATCCCTTTACGCTCGGTCCGATGGACACAGTGGTCCTTGATTTCTGTAAGAGGTATGAGATCTGCCTCGGGCAGATCCACCCGCCCTTTTGGAGGATCGTGACCCTTCTTCGTCATTTTGCCAACAACATGGAGGAGGCCTGATTCAAGATCGACCATCTGCTCCATGTCTACGGGCAAAGAAGTCTCCATTCTTGTACATAGACAAGGATAGGGACCGAGGCTGGCAGGGGAGATTTGTTTGGATAAAGACCAAAGATATCATCCCCTCCGAGTTCCTATCGTTCCCCGAGAAATGGAACTCAAAACGTAAGTCCACCTCCTCTTAAATTGTCAAAGTACTCCTTTGGATTTTCTCCTCTTTCTCATTATTCGTTCTCTCTGGTATACAATTGTTGCCCGAGTCCGAAATGCAGTCCCCCATTTTAAGGAGCGGATCATGTAATGCAAACAACTCACATATTCCGAGCGTGAGAGACGCAAGCTTTCCAAAGGCAAATGGGAGACTCGTTCGCATGGTGAGTGTCCCCCTTTTCCTAGTTGAATTTCCCTCTAAGTCATTTTCATTTCATCGTTATTCTGACTAAGTCCTTTCTTTTTACAGGTTTGCCCAAGACCATTAGACTTCGGGCAATTATCGAGGTCGTGACCTCATCCCTGTCTGTAAACCCTCCATTTCGGTGCAGCCTACTGTGAAAGCTGCTGCAAAGAAGGAGGAGAAAGCAAGAAAGAAGAAAAGGTCCACTGCCTCCTTGGATGCTCCTGCCGAGGCCAAGAAGAAGAGGACCGTAGTCAGGGTCAGAAAGAGTACCAAGAAAAGTACTCGTGCCAGGGTCCCGGACCCTGAATCTCTATATCAGCTCATGACTACCCTGAGGATGTGGTAGCTCCGGGGGGGGGGGGGGATA